>VHZZ01006206.1:30134-41442 GCA_009801015.1 Silene noctiflora | reverse complement strand
TATATTATTAGGATCATGTAAGTCCACCCCCAAAGTGTGCAAAGAACTTAACACGAGTAAGCTTAAATGTACAAAAATGACCCTTCAAATGACTGACAGGTCAATTAATCGCCCTATGGGTGTCTTAGAAGAGGTGCCGGTTAGAGTTGGGAAATTCTTTATCCCAGTTGACTTTGTTGTAATAGATGTGGCTGAAGACTCTGGAGTTCCTATTATTCGAGGAAGACCATTCGTACACACAACAGGGGCGGTCATAGATGTTAAGAATGAGAATCTAAAACTAACTGTTGGGGATAACACTATTACTTTTAATCTTGACAATGCATTAAGACATACATCCCGATTTAAATGATACTTGTCATATGGTTAATGTTATTGACCCTACTTTTGATGAATGTCTTGCTTTATGTTTCAGCAGGGATCCTCTAGAGATCGCCTCAATGTCCGACACGACTGATCTTGAGCCACAAACTTGTTGTGAGGAAGTTGAGGAGATAGAAAGGTTGATCTATGGAACTGAGCATCATCCTAAGACACATCAGTCGGTCTATAGCTCTTGTGATATTGACACTTGGGAAACTGAGCTCAATGCATTAGCAGCTAAAATATTTAGAGAGGAACCCGTCAGCATGGATACATGACAAGTATCTGGGTTAGTGACTACTCCTAGGGTGAGGTGATGTGTTCTTTTCCCATTAATAATGAGTTGGAAAGTAGTGAACGATCATGTCTACCTTTTATAATGGATTTTGAGTTTGATGAGCCTGGACAGTGTATTCTATTTTTTTTCTATGCTTCTACTATATATTGGTGCTACTTATGCCTTTGTGTAGCACATGCGCAGATTTTCGATTTACTTTTGCGCGCACTAAGTTGTTTTGATTGCGCTGATTGTGGGTACTTGAACCACTAAGAAAAAGAAAAATGATCGTGCGGACCTGCACCTGGTACCTATTTTCCCCCCACTTTGCAGCTAGTTTGGGGGAGATTTTATATATACAGCTGGTACTATCCTTCTTTGTATTTTGTTTTATTGTATTCGCTTTAGTTATCTAGTCTTTCCCTTCCCTCTATTAGTGGTGTACTTTAGGTTGTTGTTGATGGTTGATTGTGATTGCTGTACTGTTAGGGTCACAATAAGAACACTGTGATATTTAGGTTTGGGGGAGGAGTTTATTTATGTTGTGTGTTTATTTTCTGTCGTGTACTTTAATAAAAAAATCCATAAAAATTAAAAAATTCTAAAAATTCCAAAAACATGTTTTTCTTTATTTAAGTCGAGTCTTGGTGAATTAATAGCAATGATGATAATTTTCCTTTGCTTTTGCAGTTGAATCTCAATATCATCCATGTACATTGTCTTGACCTGTTATTCTTGAAAACAAAGCTCATAAATCAAGTCTTGACCGTAATTGACATACCTTATACTGATTAGATTTGAGTAAATTATGTTGGTAAGCTACTTAAAATTCTGAGGTTTGTATAGCTTTCATGGCCAAGAACATCAATAAACTGATCTCATTGTTAATTAGGCTTTAGTGTAGTTTCTCCTTGTGGAATATGTAATATTAAACTGCATAAGTATGACATTAGTTTCTTGATACTTTTTATGCGTTCATATGACTAAGTACATGAGGAAAGACGGTTCTTACCATTCAAATAAGCCTTACATTACCTTTTGTTTAGCCCGTTTGAACCTTTGTAGCCGTTTATATCCCAATTTTAATAGCTACAATCCTAGAATTTGCCTACCTTATCGGGACAGTCGCAGTTGCCTGTTTATCATATTTAATTTGCTACCATGGTTGGATTAAGACTTATTATTTGTCATGTGGGTGTAGTAGAATATTTATTAGCAATTGTGTTGCATCCTTTATATTTAAAAAAGAGGAAGATATGAAAAAAAAAAAAGAAAAAATCGGAAAAAAGAAATAGAAAAGAAAAGAAAAAGAGAAAGAAGAAAAGAAAAAAATTGCTTCAATAGTTTTGTTAAGGTATTGAAAGGACGATTAATAGAGTCTAATGCATATTTTGAGAGTAGTTTGTTGTCTCTCATGTGTTTTCAAGTGAAGATGATTTCTCTAATTGGGTGTATTTATGCTTAGGTTTGTTTAGAGTTGGTTTTGGTTAGGAAGTGTAGCTGCGACTACCATATAAGTCTCACATATCCGTACGTGTCCTTGGCACAAACCATTTCTATACCATTAACCCATTTTCCATCCTTATTGTCCTTTATACATGTACTTTTGTTTATAATTGTGAATGCGTATTAGTTGGGGAAATTTTTATCACAATAGATTACATGGATGTTTCATAAGTCAAGTGAGTATTCTTATTTATTTCTATCTTCTAAGTCGCCCTTATATACTTATGAGTTCATGAGTGAATTTGCGAGAATCCGACTAATTTGTCGTGCAAGATCGAAAGGTATTTGGTTATATTTTATATTACGGTATCTTGTTACATCTTGAGGCTTGAGCTGCGTTTTCTATTACTCATACCTTTGAATTTTTTTTATTGGTACAATTTTGTCATTACTTTGTTATAGACATGGATGTCTTGGAATTTGTATGTGCGTGAACATTAGCTCTGAGTTATTCATTCAACATTTGTATGTTTGTCTTTTGTATTGTGTTAGTTCTTTGCTTAGAGACAAACAAAGAGATGGTTTCGGGGAGTGTGATGAGTCATAATTGTGTACATATTTATCTCTCCCCTTAGTTACTTTTGAGACGGTTTTGTGCTATAATATGTCATTTATATGTCGTTTATGTTAAAATGTCGATACTTTCACCATTTTGTGTTTAAATGCAGATTGGATGCATTTGTGGAGCAATTGGATAGTAATGAGCACCGCGGAGTCAGCAAGACAAAGTATTAAGACAATGGCATGGAAATCAAGGAAGAAAGACGGAAATAAGTAAAGAAAACACGAAAATAAGCCGAGATTCAGAGTATCCTCGATCGAGTAAGGCTGAACTCGATCAAGTAGAGTATCCCCGATCAAGTATGGCAAAACTCGATAGAGGATCCATAATGTTGAAGACTTTTCCGAAAATTTCCTTAAGTCGGTTTATGTTTAGTATAAATAGGAAGTTCGTGCCTTATTATTATGTTACGCTTTATTTACATCAAAAACTCCTAGAAAACTCTTACATTAATTTAGCTATTACTAATTTCCAGATCTATAATTCTGTTTTACGGTACTTGGTAATCTTTTCTCATTAATTATTAATTCAAGTTCTAGATTTACAATTGCCTTGTTATTCATCTTTTACATGCTTTTAATTATGTTTTTTTTTCACCTTGTTGTTGTTATTATTAGTATGAGTAGCTAATTTCATAATCTAAGGTGAAAGGGTATCTAGGTTGTTAGAACGGGGTTTAATTAAGGAATTAATAGTTAAACTGTTATTAGTTGTTGTTTAATTGTTGTCTTAAATCTAGTTAATTGATTTACCGATCAGAGTTAATTAATTAGTCTTGCAAACTAGGATTTTCACCGACTGGGTTAAGACTAGTATAGGCTGCGACAATTGAATAAATTCACTTAATTATAGCGACCGGATTTTAAGTTTAGATCTAAAGGGAATATTAGAATTGACCAATCATATGACCTTAAACAACATAACTGCCCTTTTAATTAATTAAATCACACCTCCGGATAGCTGACCTAGTGAATCTGATCCCTAGATCTTTTAATCTTATTGATTTCATCTTATTTACTTTATTGCAATTAGTTATAGTTAAATCAACCAACCTTTAAGAAATTGTTACCTTAAGACAAATTATTACATTAGCAAATAGATCATTACCGCCTCCATGTAGATTCGACACCTTTCTGGCTACTAGCTATTTGTTACTATTGAGTTAGGTTTACTTTGATTAAGGTGATACGACTTTAGCTTTGTCAATCAAGTCACAGTTTCCTACTGAACCCGTTGATTTTGAACGCATGATTTTGATCCCTTACACTTCTGTTGTTTGATCAATCATGTATATTATGATGTGTACTCGTCCTGATGTGTCATATGCTTTGAGCATGACAAGTCGTTACCAAGCAAATCCAGGTAAAAGTCAATGGATTATCGTAAAGAATGTCCCTAAGTACTTAAGAAGGACTACACCTTTCTTGGTGTTTGGAGGAGATTCTGAGTTACGTGTAAAGGGTTACACAGACGACAGTTTCCAAACTGATAGGCATGATTTGAAATCCCAAACTTGTTTTGTCTTTATGATGAATGGAGGAGCTGTATGCTGGAAGAGTTTCAAGGAGTCTGTCATTGTGGATTCTACAATAGAGGCTGAGTACATTGCAAAATCTGAAGCTGAAAAGGAAGTTGTTGGGATTCGGAAATTTTTTTTGGGACTAAGAGTAGTTTCTGCATCTTCAGAACCTATCACAACATGTTCTAATAACAGTAAGGCCATTGTTCAAGCTAAAGATCCCAAGTCTAGTAATAAGTCTAGACATGTACTTAGAAAATTTCATGTGATTAGAGATTACATAGAAAGGAAGGAAATAGCGATTTATAAGGTTGAGATAGGTGAAAACATTGCTGATCCTTTCACCAAGCCTTTATCGTAGGCTAAGCATGATAGTCATGTCTTCTCTACGGGTTTGAGGCGAATGCTAGAATTGGTGTAGATTATATGATATGTAATAATTAGATATTGTATTAATTTTTACATATATGATAATCGCATTTATCGTTTTAGTTTTCCTAAACTTTGTTATTCAGTGTTAACTGGATTTTATTTTAAATACTTTCTTTTACCCAAATAGGTTGTTGAGACAACATTGAACCTTATTTAAGTGAACATGATTAACATTTTATTTTTATCCGTAGTGACTAGATTTTAAGTCGATTGATGGCGGGTTCGACAGCCACAGGGTCATGGAAATGACTAGTCGATTACATAGACAAACTGTGGAGACACTCTGTCGAGAGATGAGAATTTATAGATTCCTTTATATTTATTGTAGCATGGCCGTGGCGAGGATTTATATAATAGTGTATAAAACTGATGCAGGAGCATTGGAATTAAATGAAAATCAAGTCTTTATTTCTCGAAATGTAACTCGCATTTCCAAAGGTTTCAAAATGAGCTGGAATTTAGTGAATATGATAATATGAAGGAACGAAGATGGCATGGTGGATGATACAGTTGCGTGAGCTTCTAGACACAATTTCCAAGGTGGCAAACATAGTTAATTATGTCGATTTCTGACTTACCAAAAACTAGTCGTAGCTAATATAGAATTATGTGTTGTTCTTATTTTATTTTAGCCAATAATTTTAAGGTAATTGTTATTTTTTTCCTAATCTTGTCATAGCTGAAATATGGTAAATAGTACCATAGTAAGAATCAGTTTAAGAAAGTCTTTCCTAGTCTATTTTAGTCATTTTTAGAGAGTCACTATGTCGGTTTATTTAGTTTGAATAGGATTCATTGTATTCAGTTTTAATTATCCAATTTTCAAAGTTAATACAAGAAGTTCTTGTTTGTTCTTATTTCTTCCGAGTTATAAGATTGTTATTTCATTCTTGCGAGGGTGAGATAGTTTACATTCTTCCTTGCAAGGTTGAGTGTTGGTTGAGTCGTGTTTTAAATTTCTTGAGAGGAAACAGGGCTAGACACTTTATATCCTTTATTTTTGAGCATAATACATACAAAAATCAAACATAAACACGTTATATTCCGCTGCAATTTCATTAATCTAAAACTAACATAAAAATTGTATTATTTTTACATCAATTTGACACCAGAGGAAGGTTTTAATTCGTTGTTTAACAAATTTGCCTTGGGAAGTTTCTAATCATGGGCAACGATGGTGATGGTGATAACGTTCCAAAGACTTGGGAGGATGGCCATAACTAGTTGAAAAACGAGATGGCGCAAGTGTATTACGTTCTTAAGAGTATAGCTGCTATGTTAAAGAATAAAGGGAAAAAGAAGGGTGACTCGGACAGTAATTCATACTAGAGGTAGATGAAGCATGTTCAAGAAGTAGAAAAAAAGACAAGAGAGATGATGATCATGGTTTTAAGCTTGATATCCCGGAGTTTAATGGTGAGATGGATCCAGAGAAGTTCAGGAATTGTATACGACAAACTGAGCGAGTGTTTGAATACAAAGACTACGATGACCGGAAGTAATTCAAGGTAGCTATTCTTAAACTTACTAAATATGCTTCTTTATGGTATTAGAATTTTACGAAACAAAGAAAGAAGGCTGGTAAACCTAAAATTGAATCTTGGGAGAAAATGAAGAAGCACTTAATGAAATGATTCATGCCTAGAGATTTTGAACAAGAGAATTACTTAATGCAATAATCTTTATCCCAAGAAGTACTTTCAATAACTGATTATATTAAGGAATTCGAGAGGACGTCGATTCTGTGTGATTTTGATGAAAAGGAAGAACTTTGGGTTGCATGGTTTATTATGGGTTTAACTCTATCGCTTGCAACAAGGGTCGAAATCCAAAATTAGGAAAGGTTTGATGATGTGTGTTGATTGGCTTTAAAGTTTGAAAAGCATGATAAAGCAAGGAAATTCAATACCTATTCAAGAGGAGCAAGCTCAAGTTCGAGTTCTTATTTGAAACCACCACAAAGCAAGCCTAAGGAGATTCAAAAGGAAGAGGTGAAGTACAAAGCAAAGAGTGGGACCATGGAGAATAAGGGGAGTTCGTTGAGGAATTGCTTTAAATGACAAGGCTATGCACATATCGATAATGAATGCCCACAAACGCGCGGTCTAACAATTGATGAAATATGTGATCTAATTCCAAACTTTGTGCTACCTGAACATGAGAAAGAGACGGAGTAGGCAGCAGGTAAAAGCAAGGATGAAGAGGTTCATGTCGTTGATCCTTATAGTGACGAGGAAAATGAGGCGTTGGTGATTCTTAATCTACATGCGGAGGGTACTAGAGTCGAAGATGAGCAAAGGGAGCAGATTTGACACACTCGATGTAAGGTATAAAATCAGCTTTGCAATCTTATTATTGATAGTGAATATTGTACCATGTCGTGTCAAGGGATTTGGTCCATAAACTGAAATTATCAAATAGAAATCACCTAAACCTTATAAGTTGCATTAGCTTGATGGAAACAATGGAATTGAAGTAAAGAAACAAGCTTTGATTTCTTTTAAATTGGGGCCATATATGTAAGGTTGAGGTGTGGTGTGATATGATACCAATAATTGCTTGTCATATACTTTTGGGTCGACAATGGCAATTTGATCGAAAAGTTGAACACGAAGACAGGAGTAATTTTTACATTGTGATAAAAGGAAAGGCAAAGTATCATCTTAATCCTTTATCATCAAGTAAGAAGAAGAAGAATTTGAGTGCAAAGGGCAGCCTATTCTTTGAGGCAAACGAGATCGAGGATGTATTGGCTCGTGGAAAACCAACGTATGAGCTGCTTTTGCGTGAATTAGCAGGTGAATATAGCAACAATGCAGTCGTGCAAGAACTAATTGATCGAGGCTATGTGCAAGAAAGCTTGAGTCTGTCTGCTGTACCGACTTTATTGGTACCTAAGAAAGATAGGACTTGGCGAATGTGCATCAATAGTAGGGCGGTGAATAATATCATTATCAAATACTGCTTTCCTATGCCTAGGCTCGATGATATGCTAGATGAGCTTACGGGTTCTTGTGTGTTCTCAAAGCCATATTTAAGAAGTGGATATTATCAAATGAGGATTTGAGAAGAATATGAATGAAGGACCACTTTCAAAACGAAGCAATGGCTATACAAATGGCTCGTGATGCCTTTATTGTTATGCAATGCACCAAGTTCATTTATGAGGCTCATGAATGAGGTATTGAAACCGTTTCTTAATATGTTTTAGGTTGTTTATCTCGATGACATTCTTATTTATAGTAAGAACGAGGAAGAACACAAACAACACCTTCGAGTTAATTATATTCGATATGTTGAGGAAACAGAAGTTGTTTGGTAAGCTCGAGAAGTGTACATTCATGGTCCCTAGTAACATTCGTTGGTTACATTGTGGTAAAACATGGAGTGATCATGGATCCGTGAAAGATAAAAGCTATACAATCATGGCATAATCCTAAATCTACTATAGAGGTACAAAATTTTCATGGATTAGCTTCATTTTGTAGACGTTTTATCAAAGGTTTCAGTTCAATCATGGCTCTTATCACGGAGTTGACGAAGAAAGGTGATTTTGTGTGGACTAGGGGTGCACAAAAGGCGTTTGAGGTGGTAAAGAGTATGCTACGTTCCAGACCTATTTTAGCACTTCCAAATTTTGAAAAATTGTTCAAAGTTAAGTGCGATGCAAGCGGTGTTGGTATTGGTGTCATGTTGGTGTAGAATAAACCCCCCATTACTTACTTCAGCAAGAAATTGGGTGGTGTGAGATTGAACTACTCAACTTATGATAAAGAGTTTTATACGATTGTGAGAGATTTGGATCATTAGAGTCTCTATTTGTGTCCTAAACCATTCGTGTTGCATTCGGATCACGAAGCTTTAAAGCATATTCATGGGCAGCAGAAATTGAAGCCACGACATGCTAAATGGGTGGAGTTTTTTCAATCAATTACTTTTTCATCAAAGTATAAGACGGGAAGCTCGAATGCAATAGCTGATGCGGTTTCAAGAAGACATGTGTTATTGGTTGATTTTGACAGGGATGATCCTAACTTTTATAAGGAGCTTATTGAGCCTACAGGGTTATTTACGGTTCAAGATGGGTACATATTTAAGAGGAATCGCTTATTCCTACCTCAAGGTTCGATTCATGAGCTGCTCGTTAGGGAAGCGTATGAGGGAGCTATAGCTGGCCATTTTGGTGTCAACAAAACTTACGACATTGTAAGTGAAAAC
This sequence comes from Silene noctiflora, assembly GCA_009801015.1. NCBI lineage: Eukaryota > Viridiplantae > Streptophyta > Magnoliopsida > Caryophyllales > Caryophyllaceae > Silene > Silene noctiflora. The sequence goes on along the minus strand of VHZZ01006206.1, from coordinate 32,565 downwards.
TTTTATTGGCCAAAGATGATCAACAATGTGCAAAACATTCTGGCTAAGTGCGTGGTTTGTCAAAAGGTGAATATTTCATTTACTAAGGGGTTATACATGCCCTTACCAGTACCTACACAACCACGGACGAGGTAAGTATAGACTTCATACTTGGTTTACCAAGAAATCAACGTGGAAAGGATTCAATTATGGTTGTTGTGGATCGATTTTCCAAGATTGCACATTTCATTCCATGTCATAAAACCGATGATTCTACTAAAGTTGTTGAATAATATTATAGAGAGATTGTACGGTTACATGAAATTCCTCTTACTGTTGTGTCGGATCGAGATGTCAAGTTCTTAATGGAGCATAAATAAGCTCAATTTAACTTAGCAATCCTATAACTGGTAACTAGGCAAAAAGAAATTTCTTTTGACAGTGTAAAGTTGTTATCTTTTTTATGCAAACATGGGACTAGAGCAATTAAAACGACTTATACTCGGAAAAATATTAAAGGACTGATGCAAGGGTAGAGTAAAACACAGAAAGAACAGGGTAAATTGCGGCCACATAGGTCAACCAAGGAATGAACCCCACAAAGGTGACTGATTTGTTTTACTCCACACAGAAATGATAAACTGTTGGGTAGTGTTTTTCGTTTGTTTCATTCATAAGCTGAAAATAGATGATACAAACATTAGGATTTATACAGACTGTTGCACCTTCTTAGGAATAGGACAAACTAACAACTCTATTACAGCTTTATTTTGGAAGACTTTAGTCCAAAATAACAACTAGAAGGTACCATGTGACATGTGAATGTTGCTGAGGGAATTTCTTGATGATCAGGGCATAATTATAAGGAACCTTCCTAGACAAAGTTGTAGCTTGTACTGCCCTTAGGCCAGGTGGAGTAAGGATAGGTCCATTTGGTTCGAGCCATGGCTTAGGAATTGTAGTGAATTCTCCTGCATCAGGCACCTTTGCTGGCTTAGGTCAATGGACTGGTTTGTGGAATTGATATCAGCTCCTGCTTCACTTCAGGTACATTTGGAAGACATTGTGGAGATTGATTGGGACGAAGCTATTGCTTAGTACATATCATCATCCACAAACCGATAGGTAGACCAAGATAACTAATCGAACTCTAGAAAGCTTGTTGAGTGGTTTAGTTAGCAAGAGCACGAAAGATTGGGATGTAAAATTAGCTCATGTCTAGTTTGCTTATAATCGAACTCTATCAATTACAATAGAAAGAACTTCATTTGAGATTGTGTACGGGGTGAATCTGTATCTGCCTATTGACTTAGTCCTGATACCAAAGAAGGACGTTGTAAGTTTGAAGCTAAAGAGAGGCAAGCTACTTTTCTTCGCACTTGTGAATAGAACGAGCTTAAATCGAGAAGTATAATGCTAAATACAAGGAGAAAGCAAACTAGAATCGGAAATAACCCAATTTCAAAGTTCGTTATCTTGTTTGGTTACATTTGCGAAAAAAAAGATTTCCCTCAAATAAGAAGAATAAGTTGATGTCNTGAAGCTAAAGAGAGGCAAGCTACTTTTCTTCGCACTTGTGAATAGAACGAGCTTAAATCGAGAAGTATAATGCTAAATACAAGGAGAAAGCAAACTAGAATCGGAAATAACCCAATTTCAAAGTTCGTTATCTTGTTTGGTTACATTTGCGAAAAAAAAGATTTCCCTCAAATAAGAAGAATAAGTTGATGTCAAGGGCCGATGGACCATTCAAGGTGCTAGAATGCTCTGGATCGAGTGCATACAAGCTGGATTTGTAACACCCCGGCCCAAACCAAGGGTCGGGAGCGGTCACTCACGGTAGCCCGACAGGCAGTGTACATGGCCCACAGATCAACACGGGTCCTTTCCAGTGCATTTTGTCCTCACTCATGCGCATCCCAGGAACCTTCCCAGGAGGTCACCCATCCTAAGACTACTCCCGGTCAATCACGCTTAACTTTGGAGTTCTTTTGCATGGATGACCAGAAAAGAAAGTGCACTTTGTTGATATGAGTAGTACTTTTAATCCTTTTAAGCGCTAGTCATTTAAGCTTATCACTGGACCTCTTCAATTACATGGGGTGTTACAGGATTACCAAGCGAATATGGAGGAGTGAGTGCTACATTTAATGTCGGGGATCTAGCACCGTATCTTGAAGACGACAATTTGAGGTCAAATTCTCAAAAAGAAAGGGAGAATGGTGCGGGAGCATTCTAATTAAATGAAAATGAAGTCTTAATTTCTCGAAATGTAGCTCACATTTCCAAAGGTTTCAAAATGGGCACGAATTTAGTGAATATGATAACATTAAGGAACAAAGATGGCATGGTGGACGTGTTGGAGTATGTGTCCTCAACAATAGTGCGATCACATATTTAAATCTCATATTAATAATACACAAGGGATGATTCAATATATTGTCAACTGATC
>VHZZ01006203.1:38364-68192 GCA_009801015.1 Silene noctiflora | reverse complement strand
ACTCGACAGAGTAGGGTCTACTCGGTCGAGTCACCAAAGGCAGGAAAACCGTAGTATTACATCATGTAATAGTCTCACCTTTAAGTATGGTAATTAGTCGTTTCAGAGTAGATTTTTAACTAACAATTTATTTGGAATTGTCAATTACTATAAAGTTATATATATTTTTACGGTTTTACTAATAAATGTGGGAGAAAAACTTATACCTTAGGAATAACAATAGCATGATACGAATAAAAATGAATTCACATATTCACTTTGATACATTACGAATTTCATTAGGGAAATAATACATTACGGAACTCAAATTCTGAGTTTTTTATTTCTAGTATAAGACCTTGGCTTATTTCACTTAAGAACTTAATATGTAACTTCGTTATATATCTACGTGTCTTATACCTGGCAAATGGGTCATTCACGGTTAAAGTTTATACTTGTTTTATACCTCGCAAACGGGTCATTTAATTCGACTTCGGTTTGAGTTAAAACGACTCCCTATCGATGAATCAAACATAAAAAAATAATGTGGAAATAAAAAACTGATTTTAATGTAAAATTTCTCCGCTTTATATCAAAGCACATACTGTAACTTTTTATGGAATATATATGAGTCCATCAACATATACCGAGACTATAGTACGTATTTTATATTTTGTACTTCTAAGTTTTAATCATGGACAGTAATATTGTATTACAGAAAGGTAGACGCCGTGAATGTTTGATGTATTCAATCTACTATCCTTCTTGACCATTCAATTTAGCTGCATGAAATGAGGTTTCTTAAATTATTTATTAAAAATTTATTATATCATCAATTGAAAAATTTACGGAATACACATGCCCTTTACATACATTTCTTTTTGGTTGGTTTCTCTTTCAATGTTTCAAACTTTTGTCCAAAGTTTCGACTTTAATTCACGTTTTACTATAACTAAACTGACAACATTTATGACAAATTTTAATAATGATTAAAAATAAGACATAATGGTTAATAAAAATAGTCAATTATCGCTCGAAAAGTGAAAAAGAGACATAATGAAGTGAATGTTTCCTTATTTTTCTACCCCGTAATTATTTGTTGGACAATAAATATGGCAATATCGTTAAAATGTACTGTATCTGATTAGCTGTTACATAATCGAAAAATGATGATTCAGACTTATTTTTCAATTTCTGAATTTCTTTCCTAATTAATACGAAATCATTATTTGCGTTTTTGTTTAATTATTTTGCAGATATTCTAAAATGCTCTGTATCTATTTCCTTCCATATTTTTGACTTGAACATATTTTAGGCAGTATATTGTTAGGTTATTCACATTTTATTTTAATAATAATAAAGTCTTTTACCTGGATACGACACGTGGCATTCAATGAGGTAGCTGGTTTCAGCTTTAATATAATATATGATATGATATGATATGATGATATATGATTGGTGACTCTTAATAATAATGCAACTAGTTTAATTTCCCGTGAAAAATCACGGGACTTCTATACCTTTTTTTTAAGAAAAATGATAAATACAGCCCTAAGGGTTGTATTTAAGATACCAAATAAGGAAAAAAAACCTTAAATCAAACATTAACGTCATCAATTTACACGTAATTGTGTCATAAATTCCTAATTCAATTTCATTTTGGAAAGTAAAGTAATTTAGTTCTTAAATACAACCCCAATAGCTGTATTTATCATTACCCTTTTTCTAATGGTTATTTAATTTTTTTTTCCCTGTTGAATCATGTATTTATTATTCTGAGTTATATTGTTTTTGGTCGACATAAAACTTTGAAATTAAAATGAAGATTATTATAGAAATAAATTCCCTCATCTAATTACTAGTTTACAACTTTATTAAAATAAAGATTATTATAATAAAAATGGTTGATGCGGGAATTGCAACTTTAAAATAATGGTTATTTATTATTCTTAGTTTACAACTTTATTAAAATGATGATTATTGTAGAAATAATAGGTAGTATTAACCATAGTTGTAATTTTAGAGATAATTAATTATATTTAATAATTATAATATTTTTCACTCATTTTCTTTTAACCGTTTAATCAAATGAAAAAAAATAAAATGAGATAAATATAATTGATAAAGTCACATAGATATTCATGAAACACTCTCACTTTAAAAGATCAAATAAAAAACATGCTACCTTTTTAACCGACTTCGTTAAAAATATAAGAGAATACAGAGTACTATACTTACCCTAAACTTGTCTTGCTTAGTCGATATATCTATAATTAATTATTGTACATAATACAATCCCAACAAATTGACTACACATTATCAATTTTGAATACATTAAAAATTTCACCAAAACATGATTTTACCAATAGAAACTACAAAACTAAGATTATAATTCGAAATAGTAGTATTTGATAATCGACGATCTCAATTGTCATCATCAACATTCGACAATGCTAAGAACGAACTATACATTACAAATGCTTGTTCTATTCTTCTTTTTGTCTTCTATTCTTCCTCTAATTTCTTCAACATAAAGCTTTGAAAAAACAAACAAACGAAAATGGAGTAAAGCATAGAAAGGATAAACTTCTCAATGAATTTTTTAATTTTTTTGCTAGGAATATGTTAGAGTTCTTATCAATTGATCTCCTTTTATACATTGAATTTGTTGAATTTTCATAATTATAAAATATGAAAAGTTTTGCACTAAAAAGGGATAAATATTGTGATTATGGAGTGGAGTAACAATATGGAGATGACTTTGCATTTTCTTGTTCTACTTTATTATTTTTTTAAGAAAAAATTAATCTACCATATAATTTTATTCCGCCGCGTGTCGTTTAATTACCTGCTCAATTTAGCCTTTTATGTTATTTTTGTTTAGATAACTCTTCATTTGGCTAAAGCTTTAACTCCACCCATTATTTCACTTAGACTCCACTCATTATTTCACTTGGACAATGCGTTTAATGTTTGGAAAATGAATTAATTATTGGTAAATAGCTAGACTGTTGAAGAGTTAGGGGCTTGAGATATAAAAAGTAAAATTGATTATAACGTCTTAATTAATTATTAATTGTAGGATTAAACAAAATGCTAAAAACAACTTATTTCTAGGAGATTTTAAGACCGCCATGTGTCACAATATGGTGCTCAAGCTAGGCTTTTTATGTTATTATATAGATTATATTGATTATATAGATGCCAAGAGATCGAAGAATATACGATTTCGTTTAGGTTGTTATGACCTCTTAAAGAATATTTCATTTTGCTTGTGATCTCTGTAAGGGTCGATTGGTTTAGGGGTGTTTGTCCGTATGAGACCAAACCAGACCGAATGAACCCGTAGCTCAAACCACCATCAAATTCAAACCGGGAGACCGGATCGGTTAAAAGAAGACCATACTGGACCGAGAGACTCCTTTAAGTTCGTATTTTCAAGTTTGGACCGACCCTGGTCGACAAGGAATTAGATTTTTAGGATTTTTTTCTAACGGTCGGATTTGATAGGACCGGAGACTGGTCACCAGTATTTAGCGGACTTGAAGAGGAATGAAATTGTATCTGGACCGGTTAGTCTAGGTCAGACCAATTTATTTGTGCGAACACTTTTTGAACACCCTTATTTGGGTTATTCTCCAAAAAAAAGCCAAAAAAGTCAATGTAAGAGCATGGTAAAATGGGTAAGTTGCTTGATTCCACCAATTCATATGAATTGTACCTTACCTACAAAATACAATTCCTCCCTAATAGACAAAAGTTGTTTTTTCTACCCTTTTTATAGTTTAACCCGTTATGGAAAATAGAAGGAAAACAAAAGAAATGAATTCAAAGAACTAAAATGAAAGTGCATAGTCATTAGAGGAATCATCACCAACCACATTTTGACTCTTGAGATAAGGAGGTTTGAAGCCTAAAGGGTGGACGATCTAGTATGTCCAAAGGTATTGTGCAATAATCAAACCTTTTTGAAGGGCCATCAATTGAGCACGAGTGCAAGTACTAATTCCCTATTTCTCCGAAAAAGCTTTTATAAATTTTTCGGTATCATCTCGAAAGAAATCAATCCATTGGTGGATAAATTCACCGAACAAAAAATTCACGAGGTCTGTTAGTTTGATTTCCAAAACGAACTTTTTCTTCCAGCAAGACTCTTTTAACATCCTCATACCCTTAGAGGAGAAAGCGAAGTACGGTATAGAATTTCTAAGAGTGTTGTGTAAACTGGAAAATACGCTCATTTCGCCACTTTCAAATCCATAACATCAATGAAAAAGGTTAGGCAATACTTCGTATTAAAGTGATTTGTTATGGTCATTAAGTATTAATGAAAATAAATGTCCGATTGGGAAAAAGATCACATAACACTAATGACTCATGACGATGTGTTGGTAAATTGTTTTGAAAAAAATAAGCACCATTTGATTACATTATCTTTTTCCTTATTCACCACTTATTTTGCTGCAATAATTAACATGAAAGTAGTTGGACCTATTAGGCACATAAATAAAACTTATTTAGCCCAATTCTACCTATTAAACATTAGATGTTCAATGTAAATAGATGTACAAGTTTTGGGTATCTCTGCCAATTTTCCCTTTTCGAATGACCATGAAACACTGACAAAAAGACGATACGGTGATTCAATGACATGATATGACAATGTTTGACTTTCACCTTAAATCCTAAAACTAGAATAAAACTACCTCTTTGACTTAAGTTTACATGTACCTAGAGGTGGTCACTCTAATGGGTTTGACCTAGCCATCGACTATCGAGCCATCTACAATTAACACCCCTAACTGCCAATTTGCTATGCGTTGATCTCTGCATTTTTTGGGCTAGGTCATAGTCACTCTTCTCATCATATCCGCCTAAAATCTAAAAAAGAAAACAATCTAATCCCTCAAACCAAATCATAATCAAACTAAACCAACCCAAAATCACCTCTCGTACGTTAGTTTAAGGTTAGGGGTCAAACCCGCGATGGCCCCAAACCTTAACCCATACAATCGAACATCATTGTAGTTTTTCTACAACTCAAAGACACAACTCAAAATCAGGGGTAGTTTTGGCATATAATTATCCTATTCCTATCATCCCTAAAAACTCAAAATATTCAGGTGCTCAATTCTTTACCTTCTTCTTCAATCTTCCCCCCTTTTTACCCCCTCTTGTAGTCTTGTTTCTCTTATATAATTCCTCAGCATAAATTAAACCTTCTCTTTCAATATTCAATTTCATACAAAAATTAAAACTATGATGTTTTTTTACCTTCAATTACAGTAAATATATCTAATTCTTCAATAAATTACCTCCTTTCAACTGTTTAAATTTCTGGGTTTGCTGGTTTTCATCAACCAGGTAAAAAGTTTATACCTTTTCTTACTGGGTTCTATTATTTTATATTATTTTTGCTCTTATCATGTATTATCTTTATAATCGCATGTTTTGTTATGATTATAGTAGGGTATTGGTTTGTTTATCTTAATTGGTTTGTTTAATTATGCTTGTTGTGAATTTTTAGGGTTTTGATTGTATAAATTGTGGTCAAAGTTGTTAACTTTCATGGTTTCCTTGATGGGTTTTGTTTAGTTTCTGAAATTGTATGTGTGTTTTTAACTTTTAATGATGATGCTTTTGAGAATTCTAGGTTTTTTGGTGCAAGGGATTTGGTTGACATATGATTGTAGTTCATGTAGTAGTTTGTCGTAATCCCGGGTTTCGGTTTAATGGTTTTATGATGGCTGAAGTCCTAGGGAACTCATGGAAGGAATCTCTTGGGTTACGACGTTTACAGGGTCAGGCAATGGCATGATAATGCCAAGGAGAGGTTCAGGAAAAACTCGTACCCATACTGAGATTATGCAACCGGTTGTATATACAAGTGGCCTAGTTTATCGAGCTTTTATATAGTTGTAGTTATTGAATTTGTAATGTTGAGTTTTTGGACAATTTTATGATTTAGACCTTGTTTTTGAGCTTTCGAACAAAGTCCGTGAACATGTATTAGTTCATGAACATATTCAGGTTTTGTGTGAGACATAGTTATTTAGCTTTTAGAAGAAGGTTTTGAGCTTTTAAGTGAAGATCTGGTTTTATATAATCGTACAACGTGTTGTATAATCCTCTTTCTGGAAAAATTAGGCATCTAAATTAGTAGGCTGTTGTCTTGCATATACTTGATATGGCTTGCTCTAGGTTTTGGTTATATAGATTCCTGCTCCAATGATGGGAGAATTTTGGAGACGATACTGGTTAAGCGCTTTTAATAACTGGGAATATGTTCCATATTAGTGAATTCATTTGTGGTAATGAAGTTAGGTTATCATTGAAATGGGCTTCTTCATGAATGACGCAAGAAGCCTTTGGTTCATGTGCTTGAAGCATTTAGACTTCACTCTCAGATGCAATTTAGAGGCCGTTACTTTTGCTGTCTCTTAGTTCTTGTTTTTTACTTCCATAGTTGTTCCTACATCCGACGCTCCTTGAGGCACTGCTGTAATGTTATTGTTGTATTTGTTATTGTGTTACTCCTGTGGAAATGACGTGGATGTGGAACGATATGCAGTGTCGATACACTGGTTTTACGTTGAGTTTAGAAGGATTGGCTTTTGCCTTTTTATCCTAAACTGGAACTTGCTACTCATAGAAAAAAGTATTCACCGGCCGGATGGTGCTGCAACGTTTAAGGCTGGCAGTTAGATACAATCTTATAACTAAAGTGGAACAATTAATTTTTCTTCACTCTTGATTTTTTGATCTTGTGTGCTTCGCGCTCTAGACTTCTCTTAGATGGTTTCGTTATGTGGCTTCTTGGTATTTGTTGATGCAGGGTCCCATGTTTGCTGTTCTTTCTTCTTCTAAATTGTATTGATAAGTAACCATGTTAAATTTCACCGTAAGATAGTGTTTGAGTGTAATGCCACTATATGTATATAAAAGGAAGCTGGGAAGTTAGTTTTTGTTGGAGCAGAAGCTGATGTCTTGTGTCGTGACTTTTATTAATGACTTGATAACAAGGATTTCTGCCCCAAACTGCTGCCTGTATGAGATCTTTTAAATGAACCAAAGACTCAAAGAGTCTCGAGTGAGGAAAAGCTCGTGTTTTGAACACTAAGTTTATCATGATATCTGCTTCATACATTCCGTATAAATTTTAGATTACGGAACTTTTCATTAAAATGTGATAAAGTGAACTGTACAAGGACAACTAAAAATCCTCGTAGCTCGTAGACACTTTCTAGATAGCCGTTTCACCGGTTTTACATAGTTATTTCAAAGAAATTTGGTAATAACTACTCCCTTTTATATACATATTTTACAAATAACTACCTTATATGCTGTTTTCAAAATAACTACCTATTAAAACACTTTGTTACAAATTGGTACCTAAAACACAGATCTGGTCACTTTTTTTAGTATTTTTTTGGTTTGTTTTGTTATTTGTAATTTTGTATAAATGTTCTATACCTTTTAAATAGCTAATGAAATGAATTCAAAATGCAAACTAAGCATAAGCAACTTAAAAATGTGACCGGAATTGCATTATAGGTACCGATTTGTAAACAAAGTGTCATAATAGGTAGTTATTTTTTAAAAAATTGTACAAGGTAATTATTTGTAAAACTGTATATATAAAAGGTAGTTATTACAAACTTGTTCTTTCAGAAACAGTTTTGTTTAAAGAAATTTATCTAAATAGTTTTAATGAAGTCTCCTTTCTTTGTAAGTTTTTCTCGCGTGCTCCCCCTAGACTTTTAGTGGTTAATTTCAAAAAGGTGAAGTTCTTGCGGAGGTGCATGGTATTAGCTATCTTTTGATGCACTTAGTTAAGGAATTGAAATTCTCTAGACTATATTTTGGAAAGGGTTGTTTTTCTAGTTTCTCTATGTGCTAAAGCCTGGATGCTTTTGAATGGAATTCTAGTGACGTTTATTTTAACAGATAATGTATTTCTCTAGACTAGATTGATTGCTCTATCTGATATTAGAGTGAAAGGATGTTTTGCATTTAGTGTTTTTCATGATATCCGCAGGCTGAATGTTTCACTCTGTTACTCTGGTTGTATGTAGTTCTTATCTTTAGTAGTTCTTTTTTTTTTTTTTTTACCTGGATGGGATGTTTTGATTGTTGAAAGACAAATGTTTGATTTTTTATTTTTTCAATCTTGTGCAGGTGGTCTTGTAAAGGATCCACCTACCAGCCTTTTGTTCTAGTTGCGTTGGACGTTCTCAACAAAGGGAAGTCATGGGTAGTACTTTTAACCCTCAAATTCTCGTGGAGAAGTTAGCTAAGCTCAACAGTTCTCAACAGAGTATAGAGAGTATCCTTTACTTTTCAGTGCATACAAAATTTTCACTTCCTTTTTATCCCTTCATGGTTAACATATGTAACAATAAGAAGCTCTACAATAAATAAGAAGGGTTCTAAGAGATGATTATGATTTTCCCACGTCGTCTGGAGTTTACAGAATTTCCTCATTTATTGCTTTCCCATAGACTAGAAGAGGAAAATTTTTTGTGGTGTTCCTTTTAGTAGAGTGTGAAATAATATGGCTGGTAAGAATTAAAATGTCCCATATGCTTTCAGGAAATGTTAAATTGTTTGCTTTATCTAACAGTATCTAACACTTTTGTGTAGTTCCTTTTCTTGTCTTGCAAGTTTCTTCGCATGCTTCAAATTTGTTATCCTTGACCTGTTACAGCTTTATCGCATTGGTGCATTTTCCACATGAATAAATCCAAACTTGTGGTTGAGACATGGGATAAGCAATTTCACTGCTCTGCACGTGACCAAAAGTTGCCTTTTTTGTACCTCGCAAATGATATTCTTCAAAATAGTCGAAGGAAAGGTGTAGAGTTTGTTGCTGAATTTTGGAGGGTTCTTCCTGAAGCTCTTCGTGATGTTATACGGAACGGGGATGATGCTGAGAGAAATGCTGCTCGTAGACTGGTAAACCTTTTTGAGATAGACATGAAGAATATGATAGCTTTACTATTCTTTTCATCATTAGATAATCACTTGTATGTGCTTTATTTCATGCTTAAGGCTTCAGTACATGGCTAATTCTGTCTCAATAGTAGTTCGTCAGTACCGGAATTCTCTAATGCTAAGATCTAGCAACGAGTTCTATACGCCGTGACTGACTTATGTGTGCATCCTAATGCCCCGTGCCATCACTGATACTGGAACACTTTGTTAAGTCTTGACATATTTGTACTTTCCTATTAAAACAACAACAACAAGGCCTCAATGGCTCCCGCAAATTGCAGGTAAGAGGGGTCGGATGTACTTGTCCTATTACCTTGTGGAAAAAAAGAATTCCGAACATAGGATTCATGTCCAGAACATAGTCTTAAAAATTGTGCTTAAAATTCGGTTTCTTTGATGAAGATAGTGTTGTGAATTTCTTGCTGTATATGTGAACTCAGGTTACCTTTAATGTGGGATTTTAATTTTCCACCAAATGTTTGGATTTATAAGATCTACAAAGAATTGGTTCCCGTATTAATATTATTTTGAGAGTATGTTACTCATACTTGGATACGAGTGTCGGACATGGGCACATATTCAACTATACGATTCGTCATTGACAAAATTGGAGACACGGGGACTCTGCCCTGAAATTAGGATGCGGGTATTAGGATACATTTTCAAAACAAAAAAAATAGTAAAAAGTATGAATGCTTAGAGTATTTAATATGAAATAGAAGGATTTTTAAGATATAAGCCTATAAGGATTAAAATCATAAAATAAATCATGTTATGTGCTTCGTTTAAGAGTATATACCTTTACTGTTCTGTAATGGTCCCGCCTTCATCTACGCTAGAGTGTCATGTTGGACACTTATATGACTCCAAAAGTGATGTTCAAATTAACATAGATGTTGCATAATCGTGTTGTATCTCGCTATTAGTGTTAGATAGTTAGATGTCAATCAATGAAATGCACCAGTCAGTTATTAATATCATATCAATTATTTGTTTCATTTAAAGGCATGTACTCTCCGTGGAGCTAATGAGCTTCAGTTGTTTGTTGTCTTGTGCTTTCCCAACAGATTAGTATATGGGATGAGAGAAAGGTTTTTGGCTCGCGTGGACACATTCTCAAGGAGGAGTTTGTGAGCACACCACCAGAAAACAGTAACAGAAGTGGGAGACAGCCCAATCCCAAACTTGTGAGTTTATTTATTTTTATTGCTTTGATATTTCCAATGAACTAGATTTTTCACTGTCTTATTCAATTTGTTGATTTTAAATCCTTCACAGAGACAACGTGTTGGAAATGTGTTAGATAAGATAGCTTCAGATTTTGAAGTGCTGTATGGTGGTGAATTGGATGAAGATGCTTTGATGACTAGATGTGCAAGTACTATTAGCATTTTGGAGAAAGTAGTCAAGGATTTTGGCAGCGGAGTTATTCCAGGTATACTTTTATATGTTTATGATTTAGAATACCGCTGTGGATTATTTGATATGTTTGATAATGTGCTTATTAGTAAAGGATAATATGAGCAAAACTGCACTTTTGTTCAAAAACTTGAAATTGGCATGCACTGACTTAGTTGCACTTGTATGAGGAATTTGGGTAACTTAGAAGCCAAATATTTTGGGGGTTGGCTAGTCTGGTTCCTTGACAACTGCATTTTTTACGGGGTGAATTTTTTTACATTGACAGAATTGGTGTGTCATGACTGATAAGATGTTGGAATTAAGTGTGGGGTTTATGGCTATAAATAGTTCTAACTTCTATGGCTGTAGCTCTGATAGGAGTATTAGGTTTTTTTTCGCATGGTTAGCCAAAAATTTCTAGTGTTACGCCGTTAGGGTCACACATATTGTAGCTAGGCAGGCACACTCATTGGTGAATGCGTGAGGACCGAGGTTTTAGATTATTACAGAAGGAGCAGAATAGCAGATTGAACGCATAGTTTTTTTTTCCAATGCAAAAAATTGGTGCAGCTGGCAAGCTGTCTTGAAAATTAACTCTACCTCAGAAGAGTGATATGGTATGACAAAGACAGTAGCACAGAAAATCATCTTGCATTGAAGAGTGTTTAGAATGTTTTGATAATTGTCGAGGGTGAAACAGCTAAAGTTATGGATTTTGTACGTTGGTATTTGGGCGCTTGTGTAATTCTAGGGTCTTCTCATGTATATTCTACTACAAACAAGAGGCCACTGCCTAGTAGCATATTCTTTCGGAACTGGAGGATGTTTTGGTGGGAGGGTGAAACCTTTCTGCATATATTTGTAGTTGGTTTTTAATGGAAATAAGCGTCTTTTTCAGCACTGTTATCTTCTAGACGTTCTAGCCATTCCCTATTTGTTATCTCAAAGCAAATCTTTATAGAGATGCCGGGAGGCCCGGGATATCTCCCTTCAGTGAGAATATGAGATGATTGAAGAGAGTGGGGGTAGCAGAGAGAGATTGTGGGTTAAAGAGAGATGGATGGATCAAGTTCGTTAAATGATGTTGATCAGTAGTCCTTTCTTGTATTGAGCAAGTGAGACGGAGTTGGGTGATGGTCAGTGGGGAGTGATAACGGTACTTTTTCTGGAGAGAGCATTGAGAAGAAGGGAAAAAACAAGAAAATGTAACGTGTTGTGCCATGGCTGGCTTTGATTGGATTCATTCTCATTCTTCCATAATAAATGCAAAAACGAGTGCATAGAATTACGTTATTAAAAAAACTAATCCTGAAGATATTGGACACGTGTATTCTATATATACTTTTCACTTTATGGTGTTGACCGGAGCTAAGTATGTTTTTCAACTCTTGGATTCTTCTTAACAGGGAAATTGGGTGGATCTGGATCTACTGAGGAAATTCAAGGACAGCATGTATCACTAAGGGAGTGCATTGAGCAGTTGACAGCACTTGAATCATCAAGGGCAAATCTTGTGTCTCATCTGCGAGGTGCTCTTCAAGAAGAGGTAAATAAATATTCTACCACCGACATTATTTATTTATTTTTTAGATTGTTTTTTCCCGAGTGTCTAGAGAGGAATTCAAAGCAAATTTGGAGCTCCTTTTAGTTTTCATTCATGCCATTGATTTTATTTTTATTTTTTTTTATTCTAGGAATCGAAGCTTGATCAGTTACGAAGTCAACTTCAAGTAAGCCTGTCTTCTTAGCTGTTTTATAAATTTTGAATTTTTTTTGTTCTTTTCTAGCCTTTGTGAATTGTGCTTTGGAGAGTGTGAAAGTATTTACGGAAAGAAAACATTATATTTACAGAAAGCATTTAAATCCGGCCGAATAATTAATACTAGTGATAATTGTTAATCTTTGCAAAACTATTGTTATAGCCCTGACATACTGGAATTGCATTTTTTTCTCTTCCATAATCTGCCATGTTCGAGTCTCTTTTATTTCTCTCCTATCTTCTGTTTTCAATTTTTTTTTCTTCCCTTCGGCTTATGTTAGCGAACACCATGTTGGGTTTCGTTGACTTGTTATCTTAAACAAATTAGCAAACAGGAACATTACTGGTTTTGGTGTCTACTACTACCATCAATGTTTCCTGATTTATGTAGAGAGAACATTTAATTCATCAAAAACCAACTATTTTGATACTAAAAGTACATTCCAAATTAATTTTCACATTTATTCTCCTTGCCAAATGTAACTCAAGCATCCTGTACTTTTCTGCATCCAGGTCGCTCAGTTGCAGTCGGACCAAGTTACAACAATTTGTTTGCAGTTCAGTAACTCCGACAATATGGCACAAGATGAGCAAGGTTCCTCAGTGCCACCTGGCTATACACTTGGAGAAAGTCAAGCGCCACCTGTCATTTACACAAGGCAAGCATCTTTATCCGATAACAAACCTGCTTCTGACGAGGATGAGTCCCGAAAATCTGCTGCTGCTGCTGTGGCAGCTAAGCTCACTGCATCAACTTCTTCAGCCGAGATGCTTAGCCTTGCCCTGACTTCCTTGGTTTCCGGTGCTGCATTTGGTAATAACAGTAATAATAGTAATTCAACTGGGACCCAAGAACCTCCGACTGATCACCGATTGGAAAAAAGAGCCAAGCTTGAAAACGAGCCGTCTTCCTTTGCGTCCCCTGCAGCTGTACCACCCCCGCCACCTCAAAATCAGCAACCACCACCACCATCTTCCCCTTTCCTGCAAAATGGCAATAATAACACCCCAACCAGTCAACAGATGACACCTAGCGAGCAGCCGCCTCCACCGTCCTCTTCTCCTCCCCCCCTACCCCCATTGCCGACAATCATGTCACCGTACCCTATGCCACCTCAGTACATTCAGACCGTTGGATCAATGTCGAACGTGTCATATACCTATGGCGTGTCCCCACAGCCACCACAACCCCTTTGTGCGCCAGGGTACATGCCAGTTGGGGCCCCATATGGACCCCCAGGTAATCAATTCCAACCGTATCAGGTATCCGAAGGCGGATTTTACACTCCTCCATCTACAGTGCCAATGGCATCTATGTCTCATCAGCAGAGTTTGTAATTGACCCTCCTTTCGTCTTGATTAAGACTTACGGGGAATTGAAGGACTTTAATTAGGTTAGTTTAGTGTCATGTAGGACTATTTCATGCATCCTGTAACTTTATGTTATACCATGCACAGTTAGAATTTGCACATGGCGTGAAACTGACTGTATTTTGTACTAATTGGTCAATTTCAGTGTTATAGATTTAGAGAATTAGATTTGTTGTACGTGGTTTGTTACTCTAAATGGTCAGTTATACTTGAGGTTTCTTATTTCTTCAGCATTGCAGGTTTTGGTTTAGGGAAGTAATAAGGACATTTTTTTTTTTTTTTTCCGGTGCGTCTGCCGAGCTGAGTAGATGACATAATCCTTCAAATATTACAAAGGTGGTGGACTGGTGGTTGCTGATACCGAATTGATGATGTGTTATAACTTATACGGAGAAGATGATGTGTTATAGGTATTCTATAGTAAATATTTCGTCAGGTCTAGTTGCTCTTGAGCAAGTAAAATTCTAGACCCTAGCCAGATTTAACCAAAGTGTTTTACGCACTAGTAGTCTAGTAGTATGACTCTTCGAGGCACACTTGCATACTTTACAAATATAAAATTACAATTAAGTCTCCAATTTTAGTTAGCCCCAGCAATGGTACCCTAATGGTTCTCGTAAATTTTAGTTGAGAAGTCGGAATTATGTACTCTTAGTCTCTTACCCTTTGTTAGCAAATACAAACAGGTTGCTCCCGAATGCCTAAGATACAAATTGCACCGAGAATTACATTAAGGACGCCACTTCACATTTAGTAATTAATTTTGTTTTATTTCATCATAAAGGATCAAAATGTAGTCTTTTGACTCTTTTCTAACTCCCCACTATAACACTATATTTCAATAGGATGTTTATTTTTATTTTTATATAACTATATTAGATTATTAGTAGATAAAAATAGTTATTTAAAGAACCCGCTTTACAATTAACCTGTTTAAAAGCTGCTTATCCAAGAATTTGTGTTTTACTTCAACAAATTCTATGGCTAAACCATCTTTTTATCAGACAACTAAAAACAACTATTCTAACTATTATACCTTATACGTAGTATCTGAAGAAGGCGTAAGTATTTGAAAAAGGCGATAATAAGAAGTTAGCTCAAATGGTAAGAGTTTTCTGACTGGGTGTTCGATTCTCACCAAAATCATTGTTTTACTTTTTGCAGCCCTTTGTTTTCCGTTAAAAGTTAAAACCCCACGAAAAATAAAGCCAAAAATACCCTTCATTTTCATTACTGTATTTTCTTAAGGTAATTACAAACACTAATTCCTTGTATTTGTCAATTTCTTCATTTAATTCTGTCTCTTTGACTTATCCTTCCACTTGCATAATCTAATTTATTTATATTTTTGTTTGTTTGTTTGATATTTTTGTTATAAGCTATAGTTGTTGTTGGGGAATACATTTGGTGGGTTTTCTTGGTAGTTGTGTCGGGAAGTTGAGGAATCTTGTTACAAAATTAAAGGTGTTTTTTTTTTTTTTTGGGTTTTTTGGTGGGATTGTTTGTGAGTTGGGAAGTTTGTACAGATGTCGGAGGTGGAGTTGGTGGAGCTGAAATTTAGATTAATTGATGGGTCTGATATCGGTCCGTGTCGGTTTTCGACAGCGTCTACCGTTGCTCATCTTAAGGACAGAATTGTTGCTGACTGGCCTAAAGGTCTGTTCTTTATGTTTTATTTCTAATTGTCTTAATTTCTTATGTTTGATCATGGAATGGTATTTGTTTTTGTGGTGTGTTTAAACTTTGTTGTTTATGAATTAGGGTTGTTTATGTAAATTTGATGCGTATCCCTTTGCGCCCGTCAAATGAGGCTGAATTAGGGTTTGAGAACGGTTTTTAATCCGTGTAATAAGACGGGTTGGAAGAAGAACGAGTCAAGTTCATTTGTGTCTATGTGTGATCCTGGCCCTCCTGACTGAAAATCAGTTTTTATGTGAATTGAACATTTTCGCCAAACTTGTTTTGACGGTTTGAGGAATGCTTCTTAGATCATGAGCTGATTCTGATATGCAAATGTTTTGCAAGTTGGTTTTTGCAGTACGTCTGTTTGATGTTGAAGTCTGTAACTAGTCGAATGTGGCCCATGAGGATATGGAGTACATAATTATTATCAGGAATGTTCTGACTTTAAACTGAGCTACGCTGGCTCTATAGTGATTCCTTCCCTATTGTGTTCGAAAGTTGTGGACTTTGAAAAGGTTTCTTTGATCTTGTTGATATATTTGATCTTCTTGATCTTCAAACCCCAGCAACTTAGGCACTGCTTGTCTCATTATGTTTCCCAGTTTAAGAGTTGTGTACATTGTATATGTGTTGAAGCACTGTTGCTGAAAATCTCTTATATAACAGCCGATATTTAATACCATGGGGAGGGAGAGAGATTAAATAGAACTTGAAAGGCTCGTTGGTTGTTACTGTACTGTCCACAGTCTGCGGTAACTAAATATTGTGTTAATAAAGCACCAGGCAAGCTCTTTATACAGGAACCAAGTCAATTATGAGATGATCTGTGATCGGAACTTGTAACTCGGTCTCCGTTCTGACCAGTTCAGAATAGGCTCTTGCTATTTTTTTATAAAGGTGTACGAGTTATGTCACTCTGCACTAGCTTTTTCTCTCGGCAAAAGAAAATTAAGGTTATCTACTCTGTATAGGTACCTGACCACTCAGTTGATAAACAACAATGCTGCTGTAGGAAAAGAAATAAAAGGAGTGTTGTATGATATAGGTATAGGAAGAGTGAGAAGAATGAAATATTGTACGGTTTGTACCATATGTATATTTTCAGCTGTGAGTTTCCTCGAAAATGATAACCCACTTGACTTAATTACAAGTCGGATATATGTATTGGATCAACCCGGTGATTTAGAATTCTAATTTTATTTCAGGGATTGATGTTCTAGTTTGGTAGACGATCATACATCTGGAGTTCTCTAGTGATGGCAAGGTTCATCATTTTTTAGTGAGTAGTGAGTCACACTTTTGACATTAGATCAGACGTCCTTAAGGCAGAGTATTTTCTAACCAAGCTTGAGCATAAGTATGAAGTTAATTCATGGCAAACGCGTGACAAGCTCTGTTTCTTATCTTCTACTTAATCATACGTTGGTATAGGTAGTGCTACCTGTTTATGTGGAGTGAGTTCAAAAGGCTGCACTGATACTTCTATATCTGAGCTACTTTCTTTTTCGTTTTTAGAATATTCTCCAAACTAAGTTGGGATCTGTCTCGCTTGTTTTCTTATGTTTCAGCTATTTTTCCCTGATTATTCATTATTTTAGCTTTGCTACCTTTCTTTTGCTGTGACATTGAATAATTTTAAGCCTCTACTGTTTATTGTTTTCTTCAGATAAAAAGCTTGCACCAAAAACAGTTAATGATGTAAAAATCATAAGTGCTGGAAAAATATTGGAGAATAGCCAGACTGTTCGTGAATGTATAATGTCCTTTGGTGAGCTTCAAAAAGGGGTTATCACCATGCATGTTGTTTTTCAGCCATCTATAACAAAAACAAAAATAGGTATTTTCTTATGATTGTAAGATCAATGTTTATATCTTCCATGATTTGTTTTTTGTTTGTTGATGGCCTCTCCCCCTTGCGGTGGAGAGTTGCTTCTCAGTTCTTACGACTTGTTTCTTCTTTATGTTACAAAAGTGTTGCTTCTTACTCTGGAATCCTTTCTACGCGTTCATCAATTCATGTATCTTAGCCACAAGAGATATATGTACCGGAGAGAGTAACATGAATTTTCTAAAAAAAACACCACTTTATTTTGTAAAGGATTGTTTTGGAAACTACTCTACCCCTTTATTTAGGAAGAAGGGATACAATGTCATTTTGATGGAGGGACTGATAGTTACAAGATTAGGGGTAATAGTGGTAGTCCACCATTTTAGCATACCAAATTTAAACAGGGAATAATTAATTTGGATAAATTTAAAAAAAAAAGAGTATAATAAAAGTGGAATGTAGGAAGTAGCAAGAAAGACATACCGAGTTTGTAATGAAACAACCCATGTAATTGCAAGAAAGAAGATCAACTTGAATGACAAGTAGTTCGCTCCAAAGGGGTACATGGAGTACACTTGAAAGTTCATCCTTCTAACCACTGCCCTAAATGATCACAAGCAACCTAACCAATATCCACGAAAAGAGAAGTAGAGCAAAAGGAGGCGGCTATGATAATCTTGTGCCATGGAGAATTAGGAGGGCCTTAATAAATTCTWTTGACAAGTATCTAARSGCGAGTTTCAAGAGTGTTGGCAAGAGACCATGAAGAGAAATGAAAATGAGTAATAAACCACCATTCTTAAAAATTTCATATGGTACCAACTTCGTAGTCCAATACTTATAAAAATGCCATAAGATACCAACTCATATGATATTACTACGTGCCCGTGCATCGCACGGGCCTACCAACTAGTTACAAATTGTTCTAATTGTGTTAGTTAAATCATGATACTGCATCCTTGGTATGATGATAGATTGATAGGTGATTCCAAAAGGTCTCACCAACAATTGTTGTGACTAAGGAGATAAAGGCTTCCAATTTAGTCCCTTGATAATGAGGTAGTCGTTTATGTGGGAGGGGATAAAAAAAAATAAATCGGTCAAATTATAATTTAATCACCAGAAGTGAATATCAATCAATCAACCAATACTATATATATATTCCTGAAACCAAGGGAGTTCAATGTAATTAAATAAATCTATACAAATTAATTATACTATATGGTTTTTAATCGATAGTACTGTGTGATGGACCCGACCAAGGGACTTCAATGTAAATATCATATAGTTTTGGTTTAAGTATAAATTTAGAGAATATCAAAATATGACGATTTTCCTTAAAATAAACATGCCCCACCTATGTTATTAATTAGTATCATCATGTAATTATACAATTATTTAACATACACAAATATAGTATAAGTAGGTTATATTTTGGAAACTATTAAAAGGTAAATAAATCAAGCTATATTTCTAAAAGATATAATATTGACCMTATAATATTTTACAATTATTTCGATTTAATTTACTGCATATATGTAATATATTTATAATAAATATATAACCTCTTAAAATTGTATGGCTAAATAGTAAAAGTAATTATGTTAGTAGTGAAAATAATTRTACTAACATTGGATATAATAATATGTTAGTAATCACTCATTTGAATAGGCAAAGTAACTATATTAGCAAGGGGAATATTGAAAGTAATAGAAGCAACAACGGAAATAGTGAAATTTCAATATTCATGCGGCAGTAGTGAAAGTAACAATAACTACGACGGGAGTAGTGAAAGTAACCGTAGTAATAACGAATGTAATAAAAATAACAATACTAACAACAAAAGAAAGTATATGTGAACAATTAGCTAACTAATCGATTTAAGTAAAATATTAATAGCGGGAGTAGTGAATTTGTCTCATAATTTAATTCATCGTAATTTTAAGATATGACATAGAAAAATATATTAAAGATAAATTTATGAGTTATGCAACTTTAAAGTAGTTTTATTTAATTAAAAATAAATTTTAATGGTAAATAGAGGTAGCCCGGGCGTAGCCGGGCACCAATACTAGTGTAATAATAAACTGATTACCAAAACTCATTACAAGATAGTCCATATGTTTTTTTTAAGTCCTGTCTTCCTCAAATTTCGAGACACTCGATTATCATACGAGGAACTATTATGTAACACACACGTGTATGAATGCATTTTTTTTGTACGAATCTTATCGTATTAGTTTCTTAAGTGTTTCAAAGTATCTGGTTTATAAAATCGAGGCTCAAAGTTTACCTTGAAAGCCTGTTCTAATGAAAAACAATAAAAGTAGATTTGATTTTTTTTCAAATACTCTCTCGTATTCTTTGGAACTGCCCTATTTTTCTCTATTGCAATCTGTCTAAATTTGCAGAAACTTGATTCTAAAATGACTTTTACACCCTACACTTTGAATTAAAGTAATGCATATATCTTATGGCTCACCTTATTAACCCTTATCATTCCTCTCTTACCCTTACTACTTTTTTACTCACTCATCCTCCTTAATATTTATGATGAGACTTGAGAGTAGCAGTTTGAAAAAAGTGTGTTCTTATAGGTAGTACCTCTTACTCTTCGGAATAGTACCATTTGCTTTTCGCACACATGTTAAAAAGCAAGTGGAGTATAACAATTGGGACGAGAAATAGAGCATTGATGATGGTTCATTAGGTGAGCGAGCCATCAGATATTCTCGTATTTGTTTACCTTAATTCAAATAGCGAGGGTAAAAGAAAAAAAAATTATCCAAAAAATTGCGAGTCAGAAAATGGGGTAATTTCACTGAACACAATGAAGATGGGGGGAAATCTATGGAATTGGAGGGAGTACGGAGTAGTATTTAGGAATTTCTTGTAAAAGTTGTGGTTCATGGTTGGCAAACCCTTACTATACACAAGTAGGAGAAGGGTGACCGCACTTTCTATGGTGGATTTTGTTCATTTGATGGAAAATGGTTGTTGAGAGTATACAAGGCTGTTTTTGGGCATATTCAGTTGCAAAGCCCGTATGATTTCATATCATTAGACCAGTTATTTGTACCGTGTGGTAAGGCATTTAGCAATCGAAAGTTCTGTTAAAAGTGAGACGTTTCTGTTGGACTGTAGTATTAGGGCTAAGTGATATTTGCAATCCTAGTGGTAGATTTTGTTCATTTGAACTGTCGCATTAGGTACTTAACAGTTCAACAATCAGTCTTCAAAGCTGTAGACCTGATATTTGCATGTGGGCTAAGTGAATGTATTCTGTGCTGGAAAGGTTGTGAGAGAAGAGTGCATTTATTCCTCCATAGAGATGTTGCTCATAGGTTAATTGAGCTTCGTGAAAAACATTGGTTATCTCAGTTACAGTTGATATTTTCAGCTTTAAAGTCTATAATTTGGGTTGTACAAAAGAAAAGCCCAATCATTTGTTTATTTTTTTGTAAGGGGTTTTTAATCAAAGGTAAACAAATGATTTGGACGGAGGCAGTAAATTATTTAACTCAATGAATTTCTGTGTTTTAAGCCCTTTGCTGCTGTCAATTTGTCATCTCTCTTCTGCTGCCCACTAAGATGGACTTTGGGAGTGTCTGACTAACATAGATGGAACAACCCAAAATGACCGCACAATCTGACCCCAAGTTGTTAGACCCAATACCGACCCTGGGCGAAGATCAGTAAATCACTCAATCTCAAATGACCTGGAATGAATTATTTGAAATCACACTCGAGCTTTTGTACATAAGTACTTCGTAACAAAAATCTCAATGACACTAAATAAACCTTGAAAGACGCGACTTTAAAATCCCTCTTAGATCCAATTGACCCTACTTACAATCTATGTTTCTCCGAGATTCCACCTTGCTCACGAGTTGTGCGTCCAACACTTGAATTGTCCGACGCAACACGACACTTCAATACTTCATTTTAGACAAAAATTGAAAAATTAGCGGAAAATTACCGTACCCGACACTGTGTCGTGTTCGACACTTGCAGTTGAGTTAGAGTAACATAGCCCGTAATAACTTGCTCAAAATGATCTGAGCCGAATCCCTAAAAAAAAAATGATCTGAGCCGAAGTTCATAATACCCGAAATGACCTGGCCTTTCAGCAACCCAAATGACCAGGGGCTCGCCAGGTCTAAGATTACCTACTGCTTTTAACATGCTGCTGTAAGAATCTAGGATATATTTACTGTATTTCTTTCTGGTCATGTTGGGATGCACTTATGCAGGTGCTATGATTTACCGCTAATCCTTTATGTTTATTTCGTGCAGAAAAGAAGATTGACGAGTCTGTGAAGAAGAGCATTTGTTCATGCTCGATATTGTAAGGATTTTTTCTCGATTTCTTGGCTTTTCACATTGCTTGGAGATCCCTCAACATACAATTCTACTGCACCTCTAAAAGAAATGATTCAAGAGGTATGCCATTTGAAGTGGATAGTTTGCTGGTATAGTTCATGATGTATTTTATAAAGTATATAGGAGGCGAAAACTGTGATTTATTTGGCGAACTCTCATTCTGGGATTCTGATCGGTTCCTAGCCGCCAAGAACAAAGATTGATTGGTAGCCCGAGTTTTCTCGAAGTTACAGTCTAGTTTTCGAATTGTTCTGATTGCTTTCTTGTATTAAGCTTATTGTACAATTACAATGTATAGTTTGGAGGAAGAAAACTGTTGAAAATCACTTGGCTATCACTCTGATTTACGGTCGATTCTCTCCGAGATAACAAAACAGCAAGTCATGCTTGGTGTATTCTTGAAGATTCAGAGATACACTAGTAGGGTGTTATATGACCCGTTTTAATATTGAAACGGATATGTCAATTGCAGCTCAAGTGAGCTCACCTCACTTCATCCCCTCTCCCCAACTTCACCCCCATTTATTGCTCCTGTAAAAAGCTGTTCATAAATCATGAATGCAGTGGTCACATTTTTGCTCCCTTGAAATCATAAGAGTAATAATTACCATGACAGTCCCTTTACCACTTAGGCATCTACTGGTAAGGGCTTTAAGGGTATTTATTACTCCTACACTTCAGTTATGAACCCCATTCCCCCACAACTGAATTTCTTTTTCTACATTGATCTGCATATTATTAACAGAAATGATTTTATGTAATACTCCCTCCCGTCAGCGGGTTCATTACGTTTTTATTATTCAATGGGGAGTATTTTAATGAAGCGTAAATAATTTGTTGAATGAGAGGGATTATGAATTTTGAGTTGAGTTTATTAAAGTAAGAAGGTAAAGAATCACGATAATACCTATCCCGTACAATATTATGTGTGTTAAATAGTCTTAAGTTATGCTGTTCAGATTCGTTTAAAAGTATTCAATATGAGTGCGTTGCGTGTATTTCATGAAAAATACACTTATTCTACTAATATGAGGTGTCTAAGTGCCACACCTAGTTCAAGTGTTGAGTATCATATCTAGACATTCCCGAAAATAAGAAGA
This sequence comes from Silene noctiflora, assembly GCA_009801015.1. Taxonomy (NCBI): domain Eukaryota; kingdom Viridiplantae; phylum Streptophyta; class Magnoliopsida; order Caryophyllales; family Caryophyllaceae; genus Silene; species Silene noctiflora. The sequence goes on along the minus strand of VHZZ01006203.1, from coordinate 45,694 downwards.
GTTGGAGTAATGTAGGTTATAAAACCAATTATGTTACTAATTACATACGAACTCAGCTCATGAACGCCATATCTTATAACTCGACTAATTAAACTAGCCATGGAGAAACACCCCCTACACTTAGCATGGTGTCTAGATGCCATACCTGGTTTAAGTGTTGACTATCAGCTCCGAACACGCGAGAAAGTAAGATAAGTCGGAGTAATGTAGGTTATAAAACCAGTTTTTTTACTAACTGCATACGAACTCAGCTCATGAATATCACATCTAATAACTCGACTAATTAAGCAAGACATGGAAAAACACCTCCTACACTTAGCATGATAGACCATAAATATACTCTAGACCAAGTATATAAACATCCCCACAATCTGTCAAAAAAAGACAATTCAAGAATCACATGTCTTTGTTTGAAACGAAAATGATAAAATCACAAACTTATTTTCATTTCAGAAATGTTTACATTTGAGTAAAAGGGCTCTTCACCAACTGTCTCTTCTCTTCTCCTCTCATTTTCATTTTTTGGCTTTCTCCTTTATGTTTTTCCTCTCATTCTGTTAACTATCATGGACATTCCTATCATTCTTTCTCTTCTTCTTCTCTCCTTTTTCTCCTTATCTTTCTCTCAAAACATCCATCCTCCTCACCGGAAACCCGCCGGTTCTCAGATCACTGTCATTGGCACTGTCTACTGTGATATTTGCTCTAATAACACCTTTTCTGTCCACAGCTACTTCATACCAGGTAACACACTAACACTTGTACTAACTGTACTTCATTTTCGCATAACGTTGCATATGTCAACTAGTTTAGCGGGTAAAGTCACTAGGAAATATTCTCGAAACCCATCTGCTGCAAAACTGTAACTCCCTTCAGAACATTTTAAAAAGACGGTTTTCCTAACATGTGCCCTAAAGGAATGTTTTAGAAATAAATCATGGAAATTGAAAAAGTGTCTTTTAACATGTGTTCTTAAGATACATGTTAGAAAAACCGTTAGCTAAAAATAAATCTTATCACAGGTACTAGGAGAATGTTGTCACGGACTCACTGTACATGATCATATTGTAGTACAACTAGCCACTAAAATAATCTACTACGATACAACGTCACGCACTCACGCTTGTCAGCTAATTTAACTGGTAAAGTCTTACAAAACTCGAGTCTTGATGTGATGATCAGGAGCTGAAGTGAAAATAGACTGCAAGTTCAGAGCAACAGCACCAAGAACAGCAGAAGAAATAACATTTTCAGTGAACAGAACAACAAACAAACAAGGATGGTATAAATTGGAAATACCATCAGTCGACGGAATAGAATGTGCCAGAGAAGCAGCTGTTGTTTCACTCTGTAGAGCAAGTTTAGTAAGAAGTCCTCCTTCTTTAGGTAAATGCAATGTTCCTGGTTTAAAAACCACTTCTGATGTGGTATATTTCAAGTCTAGTGAACAAAATGTCTGCATTTATGGTCTTAGTGCCCTTAATTTTAGACCTTCTAAGACTAATAAGGCTCTGTGTGGTAATTAGCGGAATTTATATAATATTATATTATATTATATAGTCTGTTATGTCATGTGTAATTTTTTTTTCTTCTTAAGATTGTGTTTTCATATAAATCAAAGTGATTAACGGGTGTCGAGTTGTCTGTTCGTCTGAATCATTTGTTTACATTTGATCAGGACGGGCAATATGTTATTTGTCCAAAGGTGGTGTATTGTATATAATGCACTATTGTTGAATTATTGAAGGTGTGAAATTGTGAATAGTTGAATGTCTATTTTGTGCCACATGATATCTAGATGTCAATGGTTTATATCAGAGAAAGGAGAAAAGAACAAAATGTATACATTATACATAGTAGTTCAAGTGACTATGTGAGTAACTTTACAGCGCGCGTTAGGACGTTGATATCGTCTAAGCCCCGATAAAAGAGGAGGGTTTTTCTAAGTTATTAGCGGACATTGCAACGCAAGTCATGCTTGGATATAACTCGAAATTTGCAGTCGCACTTGAGAGGATAAGGGTTTTGTTGTTGTTGTAGAAGTAAGTGTAAGCTAACTCATAATGAGAAGGTTTAGGGTAAAGTGGTCTCATGAGTTCTGATATATCATGAGATCAGACTCATGAAACCGTGTCTTAAGAGAATTGGTGATTACCCCCAATGAATCCCGCAAATTGCAGGGAAGCAGGGACGGAAAACCAATGCAAGTTGCACAAGTGAAACAATAGCGAAGCTGAAAATGGCTGTACGCGTAGGTTTCTTACTCGATGCATTTTTCATTTTCTGTTATGTTACCCTGGTGAATACTGTTCTAACATCCTTTCATGAATGCATATAGTAACGTTAGGTGGTTGAAATAACTTCATCAAACATGAATCTAGATTTAATACGTAAAACTGTAGAAGGGAGATTGCTATCTTCTGTGAAATGTGTTCATAATAGTTGCTCAAATTCATCCTAAAAACAATTGGTAATGCCCCGACTTGGCAAAGGGTCGTTCGTGTTTCGTTGGTTGGGTACTGCTGTACTGGTCGAGTCATTTCGTGGTGTACAACGGTTTGAGGGCAAATAAAGTTTGGTTCAGGTCCCATCTGATCAATGTGGACCATTTCAGATTGCCAAATCTTGTGATTACTGTGATAGGTGTAGTCCACAAGCTTAACAGTCTCCTGCTTCGGACCTTAGTGGCCCAAGTCACAGATCAAGTGAGTCGAACCAATTATAAGTTGAGCCGTCTTAAGGAAGACCAACTGAAACTTACACGGGACATTGTTCAGCGCACATCAGAAAAACCTTAGCCATTTTCTTTGTCAGGTTATTCGACATTTGTTTCTGACAGATTGTGAAATCTCGATCAACAAAAATATAGATTGTTCAATTATTTAACAAAAATAGTAACACAGTTTTCTTTTCTTAGTTATAAGAACTACTGCAAGAACTTTCAGAGACGATCCAACAGATTCACCTGTCAAAACTAAACATTTTGACAAAACAAGGACAAAGAACAGCAACAATTTCACCAATTACATTTCCTCCTAAATAAATAACATAGCAGAATGATAATAGTAATTAAATTCAATGAAAAGTTTTATAATCAAAGCAGTAAAATGTAAAATCATAGCAAACAGATGCAAATTTCGAAGCTTAAATCTCTTGAATCGCCTCTTCAAAGGTTTTCATGGCCGAAACAGGCATTCCGAGAAGCACATTAATAGATCTTCTTTCCTTTCCAAGAGACAAAAACAATATAACCTCCTTCTCAGGCAACGCTACAGGACCCGACAACACGGGCTCACCCCACCCGAAATCAGTAGTATGGAAAGACAATCTTGACCAAGTAGTGATCAAAAGGGTTGAGCTCAGTGACGGCCTTGCTCTGGTCACTTCAAAATAATCAATGGCTGATCTCATGTAATTATCAGTCACCATTTTGATGGCCTCTTGAACTAGCTTTACACCTGTAGAGAGCGGGTTTTCGATCAAGTCCCCTGCAGGGCATATAGCATTAGTGAGCACAATTCCATTCCCAAAGTACCCGTTTGGCAAGGGTGGGCTAAACTTAGGCCTTCCATCAACTGCAAAGAGTAGTTTCGTCTTCTGATCAGGCTTCATTTCTAAGGCTTTGGTTCTAGCTCTCCAAACAAACGCCGAGAGAGCCTCAAAAGTGGTGCATTTCTCTAAGGTGGGATCCTCCATTGCCTTTGCTTTGAGCTTCTCGAGAAGGTTTGGGTCAAAGCAGAAGGACCGGTATTGCATTGGCTCGGAATAGAGATGACTGGTGTTAGAAATGTCGTCTATTTCATCGAATTCTTGGTGTTTAAACTCAATTTGAGGAGGGTCCCTGGAGGATAGGATTGTCCTGTCTAGGTATGGGGGCGTGGTTAGGGATAAGCCCCGAGCTGTTTCACCCCACGAGTTGACGAATTCCATGGCTCCGATCCCATCGAACATGCAATGGTTCATGCATAGGCCTAGTACAAACCCTCCACACTTGAACTTTGTCACCTGCACTTATTCAACACTTAAAATTTAGCTTGTTCTTATATGCCAAAGGGATACTACTCAACTCCAATAGATTGTTTACATTTCTGTTATTTTTCCAGTCTTCGGAAACTGTGAAGGAAAAATCAAATGATAACATAGATATTTCAGGAACACCTATATTGTACTGGCCTTGCGCCTCATTTGACACCAAAAAAAAAAAAAAAATCAGAATAAGTATATAATGCGATCATCAAAAGTACTCCCTCTGCCTTATGCCCTTATCCATTTGTTTACGTATTCCTTTTCTCTCCGTCCTCAGCCACTTAATCATATTGCATAATTACAAAACAAACTAAAAATCGCGCTAAAAACCTACCCAACCCATGATAAAAATTCCATTATACTCGCATATGCTTGCAAAAACCGATTCAAAAACAAACGTAAACAAATAACTAACACAAACCTGAGCAACAAGAGGAGGAATCTCAAGAATATTCTTAGCACCAGGAACATCATAAACCAATTTCCCAAGCGTAACAGGATCAGGCTTAGTAGAATCACCAATATCAGCCATATCACACCCGGCCTCGGCCACGACAAACACAGCACCCTCACCAGTACACTCCACAATAAGTTTCCCTTTCGGACTTATCGTAAGCCGTCCGGCCAAGGGATAATATTTTACAAGAACCTTTGCAAGCGCATCCTTAAGGACTTCATCAGCCAAATCATTACCCTTTTCCTCTGTTTTGAAACAGTAAATAGTACGAACTATGACTGCAATGTTTTGGTCTAGGTTTGACAGTAAGTAAAAACCTTTATCAGTTTCTTCAGCTGGTTGTATCAATGTTGGTTTTCCTATGTGCCTCACATTTAGATCATTTTCCTTGTTGTTTTGGCCGTTGGACATCATTTTATTACCCTTCTCTCCATTTTCGTTTACCTATAACATAGAAAAATAATGCACTATTGTCATTAATATGCATGCAAATTACATGTATTGAGTTGAGCGCGTTAGTTCATATTACGTCTGTCTCGTAACAAATCACGATCCTGTTTTATTTTACAACTTTGTACTATATCTGAGTACGCATTTTTATTTAAGACAAACATAATATGAACTAACACACTTAAAATTAAAACATGCGTAATATGAACACAAATTCTTATTTAATTAAGACAGATGTAATACGAACTAACGCGCTCAATATACATGTATTATTGTATTGAGCTAGTAAATAGTGTTGGTGTTTAGATTAATTTTGAGCGCGTTAGTTCATATTAAGTCTATCACAACCCTATTTTACTTTACAACTTTGTATGATATTTTTTTATATGTCAAGGGGTACGTGATATGTTAACCCGAGAAAGACTAGAACAACTAATGACATATAATTCTGAATACGATAAAAAACGATCTTAATTTATGTTCGTAAGAGATGAAATGAACAACTAACCATGTTGTACGTCTTGTTTCCGTTGTAGAGAATGAGTTAACGTAGTATTGTAGAACAAACTTGTGACGATATCTTATTTTAGCAAATGAATAAGGTTTTTGCAATAGAAAGATCAAAGATAGAAATATATAGAAGTAGAAAAGACGATGAACCGTTTGAATAATTATTAATTTGGTTAACCTCTCAAAGAAATATGGAAATGAGAGTTGAATAAAAATTCTTAGGTTATGTAAGTTTCTTATGTACAAGTATTTAAGGAGTCTTGTCGTGCGTAATTAATAAGTTAGTTAATTATATATGACTTATAATTAGTTGTTAATGTGGCATTTTTTCCTACGTTTATTGGACATTATTAAATTAGTATATGTAGTATGAAATCATGCAAAATAAATATTCAGAAATCGGGTGAGGTTGGTCACTAGCCAAGATACAATTACTTCAAGTTATGAGATATAGACAAACACAATTACACAAGTTAACGTAATTATGTGTACGCTTGGTTTGTAGGGTAGGCATCTAATCCTAGTTTAATTATTATTTTCTGAATATCATCTACTCCCAGTAATATGTTTACACTTTCGTTTATTTTCTCCCCACAAAATAAGGAAAGTGTAAACATATTTCTGGGATAGAGGGAGTAGAAAGTTAGGGTTTCATATTAGTTCTCTTTTTTATTTTTACATAAAAGGCCCAAAGCAAGTACCGGGAAGGCGGGAAATAGAACTTGAAATCATAAATTTGGACAATTTATGTTTAATCATAATTTTTTTTTTCTTAAGAATGTGTTTTTTTAGTGTATAAAGAGAAAAAAACAGATTTTAATGTTGTTTGGTTTAAAGTACTACCTCTCATGCAGTTATTAATTAACGGACTTAAAATTTAGTTACATATATAATTTGAATGGAAAAGACAGGATGAAAGTCATGCTTCTCATTTTGATGATTTGTCGGTTAAAATAGCTAACATCTCCATGTTAAAAATGGTAACAAATTGGCCGGAATTGTCGAACTGTTATTTCTGCATTAATTTCAGCTAATTTTAGTTTTGCTTAGCTCAGTTTAACTTAGTACTACTTAAGTTAACTCTTATTTCAGCAAGCTTTATTCGACAAAGTCCAACTATATTCAATTAAGTTTAGGTTGTTTTAGCTGAAAAGAACGAAGTCAACAGATATACGCTACTCAATTACTCATACCTCTCTATTAACGGTGATACTTAATGTAGGGCATTTTGTTTGAGTAGTAAGCAACAAGTATTTGCATCCAATTTGTTTGTTTGACATGATGTAGTAGCAATTATAATTAATGGTATAAAATAAGAAGAAAAGTGGTGAATATTGTTAGTTATTATTGTGTTTTTTTTACACAAAAAACACACCAAATTCGGTGAGACGTTGCTTTCATTACGAACAGACTAAAGTAGTTGCAAGGTTGATCAACCAACATTCCTAAAAATCGTCACATCACTTATTCAACCCAATAACAAATATGTTAAATCTTTGTTTAAATGTATCCCAAATTAACCTATTGATTATCTTGTTCATAATGCAAGAAAATCCTGGTATTTCGTTCGTCTCAATCATTCATTTACCTTTAATTAAAATAATTTTTATAAAGAATTAGGAAAGGTAAACAAATGATTGAAGCAGAGAATGTATAATCAATTGGAGGGGGTTCAAGCTTTCAGGCTTTCGAAAATTGTTTCATATATGAGTTGAATAATAATTTGTGTGTTGAAATTACTAGTTGGTGAACTTATGTAGAAACTCTATATACATGTTCAAGTAATAAAATCAACTAGTTTTAATCCCGTGCAAATTGCACGGGATTGCAGTTTCAAATGTTGTTATTTCTGAATAATGTTTAAAATAAGGATTAACCGTATTTAAG
>VHZZ01006203.1:10943-37264 GCA_009801015.1 Silene noctiflora | reverse complement strand
TCCAAAAATTCTTTAAAGTAACTAATTATAGAATGTCACTTATCTGATTTACTTGATTTATTAAAATTGAAAATTAAAATAATACTAATCAACGTTGATTTACTAAATTGTAAACACTAATGTCAAAGTCAACCAAAACAATTAATTCTAATGTATTCTCGACATGGCCCACCATTACTGATTTTTTCGGAAAATGGAAAAAAAAACTCATATGATGATGTGGGTTAATGAGGATGCTTTAAATGTTTTTGTATTAATAAAGATAAGATTATTTTTAATAATATATTTGCATTTACATAATATTCTTTTTGATAGTTATTATGTCCTTATTTCAATTTTGACTCATTTTTCTAAGCTACAAAAAAAAAAAAAAAAAAAAAAAAAAAAAAAAAAAAACTAGCACAAAAATAAATATTCGAAAAAAATAAATATTTTCTAAATTAGGATCGTAGCCAAGCAACGACCTGGAAAAACGCATATTTTTAACAATCCCCGACCACTTTTCTCCTTTATTTGCAATTGAGGCTCAGATAACACGACTGTAATTTAACAGAAAATATACCATTAAAAGGGAAATTAATTAGTTACCTGAACAATGACAAAATGTTGTTAATACTAATTACTATACAAACAATTTCAGTAACTTTAAAATTTTATCCATGAGGGACAACACATTTCAAAAGACATGACAACTCACAAGTAACACAAGTCCAGAACCTCGGTTATAGTCAATCCTTTCTATTATACAAGCTCTTAAGACTTCATTAGCCAAGTCATTCCTTTAAAAGTTAAGGAATACCAATTGTTATATGAGATTTGAGAACCTAAAATATTTCGCAAAATAATATAAAATCATGCAATCACAATCTCAATCCACAGAAAACCAAACACAATCTTATTCAGGTTCATTATCGTTCAAGTCGGGTTTGAACTTTTAATGAGCTTGATTATAATCAAGTTCAAATTACAACAAATTTAATAGGATATCTGGTTATGTTGGATTGTAGTTGGTCGGCATCAAAGTGTTACAATTTTATCATGTTTTCGGGTGGGCGTGGTTGGGTGAGTTGGATCGGTTATCTCGAGTAGGATTAAATTTGTTAGGTCTACTTTCAGCTTTTGAGTTGACGCCTTTCACCAAAATCACCAGCTTCGAGGTTGCTATTAGAGAAACACACTGGTAATCAACTAATCATGCCTGGCCGCACTTGCTCAGACACCCAAGTCCTTCCTCCAGATAATCCTCCCTGCTTATCCAAAACTCTGGTGCATCCTGCAAAATAGAGTTGAGGGTTAGATCTTCCACATTACAGGTTATCTTGTGATTTTGCACCGGGCCAAGAGTATGTGCCTTTCTGGGCTAAGATTCTTAAGACTGCTAATCCCGATCGATTTGTGCCGTTTATGAAGACAGTGTTACTCTGACTCTGCTCCACCCAAAAAAAAAGAGGGGGTTGGGAGAACCGTGTGTGCAACTGATACCGATTTTTTTTCTGGTGAAATGTACAACTAATACTGTAAAGCTAACGATTGTCCTCTACTACATCAAATCTGTTATATATTCTTTAATTTAATCTACAAGAAAGATAAAACAGAGGTTAAAAGAAGTACCTTCATTATCCCTGCAAGAACTGCACCTCCAAGGTACACCATATGCTTTCTCCGCGGAGGATCCTCAATCCTAAGCCTTAGCTTCTGTCAATTCCAAAACGGAATTTATGGTTAACAAAAAACAATATTACACTTTACTTAAGAAGTAAATCCTTAAATAGTAGTATCAGTTTAACTTCCGGATTCAACAGAATTTTATACTACAGTACAGTACATACACATGCCTTCGCAACTAACTTAGCTACTGACACATCAAACCAAACTTCCTGGCATTCCCGAGAGATGGAATAGTCTATTTATTACGATAAAGACTTGGAGCACTTACTCGTTACTACTCACACCAACCAAATATTATCCAAGACTGCTCAATATACCTCTATACCAGCTATAATTGGGGATTTCCTTAATATTCTTTTTAGCTAAATTTGAATTACCAAATCTTATCTAAACTTAACCAAATGTTTCTAAATGACAGATTAATGTGTAACAAGATCGATAACACCATGAAATGATACAATTAATAAAGACCCATATATTTTTCCAAGTCTCCTTCCAAAAATAAAATAGAAATTATTATATATAAAAGAGACGACAAAGAAACACAGCAGATCCTATCATAACAGACTAATTCTAGTGAAACTGAAACATCAACAGTCAAAATTCAAAACTGTTCAAACTAATTCACATGATGTTAATGTACACATAAAAGCATATCCTCGCGGAGAAGAACCACCCATAAGCACTTGCACCCAATAGATGATGTATCATAGACTCATACGAAACTTGTATCTTTTTCATTTGACTAAAAACAAAGAAACTAAGAATCAAGAAGCGTCAAGAAATAACAAACAATATATTTTGTTGGCTCGCAAAACTGTCTCCTTTAGTTACATATGAGCTTCGGAATTACTCAATTTAAAATTTGACTTTCTAGATTTCTTCTTAGCAAAACAGATATAAGAACATCACATATTAGATCAATTCACAACTACGATATGTGAACATTGGTCTACAGAGTAGAAGGATTCACCTTCAAGCCATCTTTATTTCCCTTGAGGACAACATCGAGATATCTATCAAGTATTTCCTTTTCCAACCTGCAAAAAGTAGATGGTTCATAACATTGAAGTGCATTGAATTGATCCAAAGAAAGTACTATGGAAAAGCAACTAATCAAAGTAAAATAGTCATAATCATATTGGATAGCAGTAACAAAACGCAGCCTTAAAAGGACGAGGCGGCCAGCATAGGTGTGGGTATGTATATCTAGAATTCATATTAAGGTCGAATACTAGCACAAGAGGTAAACATAATGGACTTATTACATCTCAAGTCACCCTTCCATTAAAATTTATATAATTCTCTTTAATTCTTTTACTGAGACAACCACCTGACATAGTATTTACAACTAGCAGGAACAGGGTTGGTCTAAATCAGCAGCCTTTTTCATTACTAGAAAAGAACAGATAACCCTTTTTCAAATAAGAAAATTTTAAGAAAGAGGATGGCAAGTGGAGAGTAAACAAAAGAAAAAGCTATTCCCATAATGAGAAAAGAATTTGGAGGTTTACTTAGAAAGATGACTAGCAATATGAGACTTTTTCACTTCCTTACAATTCCTCTATAATAAGAACTAGCGCCCTTTTGATTTTGAAAAAATAAAAAATTAGCACTCTTTTAATTCCTCCATAATGAGCACATCGAACATATGGAATTGTTTGAATTACCGCTACTTAAGCCAAAGAACAGAAATATTGCTTTACTTCTTCTGAATCTTCTCCTAATATTTTCCTCCTGTTTCTTTGAAATCATCAAGTGTGAAACCAAAAAAGCTGTTGGAGTCTCACATGTATTAATTAAAACTAGTTAGCTTCCCTATTACTTTCTTAGGAATAAGGACTTCTTAGTTTTTTAATCACAGTACCTACTTTAAAATGGCTCATTAAAATGGTCTCAAAATTAATTCAGAGTTGAGTGCCAAGTAGCTTGAAACATGATGGATGCATCCTAACCTGATCCTATACACTATAGTGCAAACTTAGGAAGAACATCATTTTTCAAAATAAGTTTACAGCAGAACAGAATGATTACACAAAAAAAATATTTGAACATTTACCGGCTTGGTAGTCCAGGGTACATGGTACTCCCTCCACTTAAAACAATGTGCTGATAAAGCTGCAAAGAATATTGTGAAGATTGAGCATTCTAGTATTCAGTTAAACAACTTATGAATATGTCATAAGTCAAGCAAGCCCGTGAATATAGTGTGTTGAAACTTGAATTATATGTGGACAATACCCCTCTTTATTCTAGCTATTGACAATCAACAGATTGATATCAAGGATATGTAAGCATTTAGTAGTCTACACTTCAGTATGTATATTTAGAGGCTTTAGCAATCAGAGCCAAGAAAGGTTATATTCCACATAGGTACTACGATAGCTTCAATAAAAAAGTGTAAAAGCAAGCAGATATTTTTGTGGTCTTCGCATTTTTAGTAACAGCATACATGAGCTCTGGATTAAATTATATACCAGTTACGTCACAAAACATCATTCCAGCTTAATTAATTTATTAAACAAATTTTAGCAACTATAAACACTCTCTTAAGAAGATGAATTCAATACATATTTTCATTGCCTCACATATGGTTTCCATTGATTAGGTGAAGGCGACAATAAAGTACCAAGAGAATTACTTAAGTGGGCTTTAACTTTAGCAAACAAATGTGTTTTTGTGGAATTAAAGTGGCATTATCAAGGACGTGTACAAGGAAGTTAAGTAAACTAGCGGTGAGATGACGTAAGTGTTCCCTATACGATTGGAAGTTCGGATCATATCCTGAAAAAGTGGGCCACAGTCACACTTAAGCTCAAGATTCAATGAAACGCCTCGGGCGCGCCTTGTGCTTTAGGCGCAACAAGCTAGGCCTACTGCTATGCAGATTCTATGTTTCTTCTAATTCACTCTCTTATTTTCCCCTTCCCTTTGTCCTGTTATCCCATGTCACATGCTATCCTTCTCTAACATCCAAAAGTAAAGAAACTGTGTAACACAATTTACAATTTGAAAACACTCCCTTATTTGCAATAATGTGACGTGTGCATGAGGAGCGTGCCTTGCTTCAGGCCGTTGCGCCTCATTGCATGGGCTTTATTTGCCCTGAAGCACCTTATGAAACTAAGCTTTTTCCATGTTTACAAATGTTATTGTGTTAATTTATGAGGAAAAAGTGTTAGAATATTAAAGACAAACTATGTGCCTTATAAAACTAAGCTTTTCTCATGTTTACAAATGTTTTTGTGTTGAACTGTTGATTGATGATGAAAAGGTGTTAGAACATTAAAACTATGGACTTGAGATTTTAGGTTAAGCAATAGTAAGAACAAATATTGGAATATTAAGTTAGAGAGTTTGGAGGCATAGGTAATCACCTTAAATGGAAAGTTAGTAGAAGGTTCCAACTTTTTGTTATACATTATTATCCAACAAGGATGGACAATTGGATGCAAATACCACTTATAAAATCAAAGTTAGGTTGCTACGGTGGAAAGTTATCATAGGGTTTATAAATGACCATGTCATGCCCCATAGATTCAAGGGCCAATCATTTCATATGACATTACATGACAAGCAGTATTGGGTCGTCAAACAATCTCACATTCATAAGATAAATGTGGTGAAAATGCATAGTCAGATGTGTGAATACAATCCACAAGGAAGGATTGGTTAAATATGAGGTGGTTAAGGACAAAGTAACCTTCATCCATTGAAGATGCGGGGGAATAACCTAAGGTGGTTTCGCCAAAATGCATCATTCAGAAGCTTAAGAGGAAGCAACAAGTTTAAACTGGATAAGGGTACTTACAAACATGGACAACACTGACTAAAAGCAATACAAGTCTACTTAGTGTTACTAGTAATAAATAATGTTGACAAAAAGAGAGTGGGGAGAAATTATTCATGCAAAAGATCAGTGATAGAGCTTGACTTTTCGTTACTGTCTTAGGTTAAGGACAAAGTAACCTTCATCCATTGAAGATGCGGGGGAATAACCTAAGGTGGTTCCGCCAAAATGCATCATTCAGAAGCTTAAGAGGAAGCAATAAGTTTAAACTGGATAAGTGATATAGATATATTTAGTCGTGTTTCCCTTATCTTTTTGACTCATTGTTATGCGGTTTTCTGACCCTTTACTCGTTTTTGTGTCCCATATTTCCCCTTTCTACGAGTTTTAYCGCGTCTTGCAGGAATCGAGGCGAGAACGAGAAATTGGGAGCAAGTGAAGCGGTTTTGGAAGAAGTGAGGAAAGAAGAAGTGGAAAAAGAGCAGCAGTGATCCCCAGCCGAGAGGCCGGCAGCCGGCCAACCGGCAGAGGACAGCAGAGAAGGGAGAAAATGAAGGAATTCAAGAAGGGAGATCCCCCAGCCGCCAGGCCGGCATCCGGTCCACCGGCAGGGGATCACAGCTCAATTTCCCAAGTCCAATTCAAGCCAAAAGAAGCAAGTCTCGCTGCCGGTTGGGTAGCCGGCAGCCGGCCAGCCGGCAGAGGGACACCTCTAATGAAGAATTGTGAAGAAATGGTGAAGTGCCTGTGTTCCCAGCCGGGAGGCCGGCAGCCGGTCAACCGGCAGGGGCACACAGCTGACATTTTTAGGCATTAAAATGACAAAGTCTCGCTACCGGCAGGAGTGCCGGCAGCCGGTCAACCGGCAGGGGACTACCTTACACGGGATTTGGGCTTTCTTTTCCTCTTTACTCTTAATAGAAGGGGACACTATAAATACCCCCCCTTAAGCCATTTGTAGCACATAACCCTAGATCTGAATTTAGTCCACATTTATGCAACTTTCCTTAACCATTTTCTTAATCTCATCCTAATTAAGTCCTAATTACTTAGTTGTTTAGTTAGAATCCATTAGTTTACACTTGGGTTTTGGGATTGTAATTGAAGATATTGAAGAATTTCTTCCTTATATAATCAAAAGACTCAATCTTTCTTATTGTTGGTATAATTTTCATTCTCTCCTTTAGTTTTGTCTTAATTAGTTTCATTTGTCTTTCATTTGTTTACAACTGTTAGTTTGCTTTCATTTCCCTTGTTGATTTCATCTTGTTTGTTGCTTTCCCTCATGCATAGAAGGTATTTGATTGAATGTTTATGTGAAAGTTTGCCTCTTTTTAGTTAAAGTCTTCATCTTTAGTTATTGTTATATCATAATTAGTGAATCCTCATACTTGTTAGTTCACTTTCATCTTAATTAGTCATAGTTCACTCTTAATCATGTTTACTTATCAAGCTTCACCCTTTATTACTTGTTTTGTGTCTTCCCACATGAGTAGTGAGTAGTCCTTTAACTAGGACTCGATTTTTCTCCTAATGAGTAGTTTGTTTGATTGGTTCCATGGGTGATTAGTTGTTGGGGAGGATTAGTGAGGGTTGGTTTGAGGAATTTGTATGAGTAAATGTTTGAGTTTGGGTGTTTGCTTTGGTTTGCGACCTTTGTCCACCAACGGAAGTTGGTTAGGTTGGGAATCGGGACTCCCTTATTTCATTCTCTTTGCCTACCCTAGTTGAGACCGGAAGGGAGAACTTAGGGGAAGGGTGCTTCTAAAYCTTGGGTTTGAATTCGACCTTCGGAAGGAGGAGTTGGATGACCCGGAACTAGATTTGGGCTTGTTGGACTTAGAAAGACTTAGGTTGCCTCGGGAAAGTGCACGTTCCTAGGGTGGTTTGGGTTTTGTCTAAGGATTCCGACCTCCGAGACCGGAAGGGAGGGGGGTTGGGCTACCTAGTGTCCTAGTGCGAACCCGGAAGGGAGGTTCTAGGCGAATTAGAGCGGTCTCCTCCTCACTTATCACCCCAATAGCCGATCCAAGGGAGTCTTGATAACTTACTACGAATTAAATGGGGGAAAATCGGGTCCTAGGCCTTTTATCATTTGATTACATCGTTGTCTACGTTTGCATTTAGTTTAATTCACTAGTTTGCTATTTAGTTTATATTTAGTATTAGTTCATTAGTTATCTAAATCAAAATCTCTTGTTTGCCGACCTAGCTTAGTCATCTAATTAAATCAACTAGTAGTGCAACTCGCTCCCCGTGATTCGACCCTCAAAGTGCTACACGACATCGTACACTTGCGAGGTAATTTAAAACACATCAATAAGGGTACTTGCAAACATGGACAACACTGACTAAAAGCAATACAAGTCTACTTGGTGTTACTAGTAATAAATAATGTTGACAAAAAGAGAGTGGGGAGAAATTATTCATGCAAAAGATCAGTGATAGAGCTTGACTTTTCGTTACTGTCTTAGGTTATTTGATTAGTTTACTTGACCTTTGTTTCTTTTAATTTATTTTCATTTTGAGCATCTTTTCTTAGTAGAAAATTAAATAATAAATTAATAAAGAAGCAATAAAGGACAAGGGATCCTTAGGTACAAACAATTAAAAAAAAGGTCCAATCAAAAAGAAGATAATTCAACTACAACAACATACACCAGAAGATAGCCCACTCAGTGCAATGTTTCCCATTGTTGTACAGAGTACTACCTAATGTATACTTGAATTCTCTGTTATTTCTTAATTAATGTTTTTTAATTACTTTTTCCTTCTAATATTTCTTCAACATTTTATGACTGAGAAACACTAGCATCAATCAGATGCAGTAAACAAATATAACAAAAAATCAATTACAGAAGCAGTGGGCATACCATCATGCGGTTGTCAATGTCCATTTCCTGGATGCAGCGGAATACCATATCCGCCATTCCATCACCTTCAACATCTATAAGTTCCTGAGGCATGCACATACTCATAAATTCAGTAACAACCCGCACAACTATAAAAGCAACATCCAAAAATACAACCTCATTTCTGTTTGGGAAGGTTTTAAGAGGGGCCAAACTTCAGCAACAAAACCCCTAACCTGGGGAATACTACTCGCAGAAGAGATTCTCATAAAAAGAATTATAACTAGTGTTGACGTTAAAAGTAGATTTTTATTCCATTAATCCTATTTCCATCTTAGACCATGTATTTTCACTTATCTCATCTGTCTGACCTTAAAAGTAAAATGGGTCACAACTCACAACTAAACCTGACAAGAAAGTTAGTGGATTGGTGTTTGACTTAGATCATAACTACACCACGCCGTTTCGGGTAAAATATCCTTGCACAGAGAAAAAAATGCAGGTCTGGCCATCGGACTAGTGTTTTGACAAGAGTCATAGATAGGTCTCCATGAGAAATATTTCGGTTGCGGAGAACAAAAATTTGGATACATACGCATCTACGATTCCCTTAGCTGCGTCCAAGGGATATATTCTCTATATTTACAGTTCGAGGACAACCGCACAAATTCAGCAACTATAATAATCTAACCATCAGAAGAGACATAGCAACAAGATGCTTAATTACTAAGATAGTTTGGTGCAATCCAATCATTTTCAAAATGAAGTGCTTGTAGATGCAAGAATACTGCTTACTGGGGTGAAGAGAGCTTCAGGAGCCTGGAATCGTTCAGTCCCAACTTTGATAACCCTTCCATCTGGCAGCTGATGTCAGAGATCCGTTTTAGCACAAGGATGTTGGTAAACCAAAATAATAACCAGCAAGAACTATATCATACAGAGACTCCATTGCCTAAGGACATGAATGATAATATAATCTCACTGGAACTYCAGAGATTGTGCTACCAAATTACTAAATTGCAACATTAGATGTAGCTTGATTCACATCCTACACATCACAAACTAAGCAAGACAAAGGAACCGGTGCAAAACATTAAAAGACCTTGCACACAAACTTACAGTGTAATTCTTCATTAGAATGGTGGTTTCAAGTCCCAATTGGTACTCGCGTTTGTAATCATAACTGCAGTGAACTATAACCGGTGTAAGATAAAATCATCTGTAATTCCRTTRRTTTTAGCAGCACACATTTATCTTAACCTTGTATAGCACAGCTTCTCTTTKATTTGTCTTACGGTTTCAAAATCAGCAGCTTTGTTCATTGCATACCTTCAAAAGGGATATAATATTAAAGAAGTTCAGTAAAAATGTTCTAGTTAAGTCAAGACAACAACCAGCTTGGATAGCATCAGCTTATATAAAATGAAGTCATTCTCACCCTCTCAGTGTAAGCAAATCCACTAGGTAAGATGTCACATGCCTCCTTGCCACGTTCATTCGCTTTGTAAGATGTGGGAATGAGTAACCATCAACAACTGGAACCTGAAGACAGAGTTTAGAATTTAAGCTTACAGAAAATGCATATATATAGTTGTATAAAAGCCACCTACTGAAACTTTGACATAGTGAATGTGCATGGGGAAAACCTGATTAAAAAATTAATGAATCTGAAGATAAAAACTTAAAAAGAACAGAATAAGATGCCATGATTTCAAGAATTACCACGTGGGTGACTCCATCTCCCGAATCAATAACTAGTCCAGTGAGCAAGCCTGCGCATGATTTAGTCAACAGTGAAAAATGAATACACAACCAGTAGCTTCTTGTGTGAGGGCTTTTACTTGAGCAAAGAAATTTAAAAATCAATGCTTAATTAGGATGTTAAATTGAAAAGTTTCTGAATATATTCCAAGGTCACTGTACCTTGAGCATATAAAGTCAGGACAGCCTGGATCTGGATGAAGACACCAGAAAAGTTGTACCTCTCAAACATCGTCTCCACCTACATTGTGACCGAAATTACATATTTTATCTTCCAAAATTATTAATAAACGAATTTTCATAAGCAAGATGATTGCGACACAAATTTAGTAACATCTTCTGACACTGTCAACAGGTGAAAAATCAATAAACATGAAGATCAACTCTAAGCTTTATTACACTGATAAATTATGGATWGGAAAATACACACCATTTTTTCACGGTTCTTTGCAGGATTTAAAGGGGGGTCGGTGAGTAGTATTTTACATTCCGTAGGATCCACCTAATAAAGATGTCAGAGCAGAACAAAATGAGTATAAAATACATTGAAATGGTATGCACATAATACAAGCCCATGCTGATGAAGATYATAAATTTACCTTCAACTCGTTGAAAAATGCATAATCCCACACATGACACATGTCATCCCAGTTCTGAATAATACCGTTATTGACTGGATAAGATACATCTAGTTGATTTCGCAAGTCAACACAAGCATCTCCAACAACAATGTCCTGCATTATAAAGATGCAAGTTTCAAGGGAATCCTCATGTCACGGATTGCATAACACAAGCAATCTAGCATAATATCAAACAGATGATTAACAAGGCTACTAAGTAAGAAACCAAATCAATAGCCTCATATCATTTGCATGTAAGGAAAGAATTCACTTGCCTAGGTAGAATAATTCACACCTTCAGTTCTTGTTCCRTTAAGGACTCTTCATACCGTAGCATTGGTTTTCCCACCATACAAGGAAAGACTGAAGTGG
Source organism: Silene noctiflora (assembly GCA_009801015.1). Taxonomy (NCBI): domain Eukaryota; kingdom Viridiplantae; phylum Streptophyta; class Magnoliopsida; order Caryophyllales; family Caryophyllaceae; genus Silene; species Silene noctiflora. The sequence continues at coordinate 26,201 of VHZZ01006203.1, read as the reverse complement.
GAAAATTCTCTCCGGCAAAGCCAMACTTAACATACTGCAATACAGAGAGAAAATTRCGGACATTTATCAAATTCCAGTTCTCCTTGTGGAAATCAATCATATACCTTTGACAAGTATAAATTGGATGCCAAGATAATAAAAGATAGCATCATTCAAAAAGCAAAAATACATTATAGCTGTCATATTTTCTTCAATTAACGAGTTAGTTTTCTCCATTTAAGCAAATATCACCTTATTGAGCCCGAATTCTCAAATCATGTTAAGCATGCTCACTCAACCAGCTGGAAATGACTCCAAAAAAAATTCCCGTAAAACTCCGCACTATGGTTCCAATTCAAGTGCTTAGTGGTGGAGCTAGGGAGGGTAGCAGTGACGTTTGGCACTTGGCCCTACTCAAAAAGTAAAAAATGGGCGATTTTAATTAAAATTTCCGATAATTTTTCTAGTTTACCTTATTCAATTTGTAATTCACTCCCATGAACACTACGCCCCCTAACTCCAAAAGCCAAAACCTCTAGATCACCCATAAACTCCGAGGCGACGGGTCAATCATACAATGCCCAATTCTGGTAATACTAAACCTCACCACAATAAATTCAACATCACATTCCCCTTCAAATCATTCTACCAACCACTACCAACCAATGTAAGCTATAATCATGGGTTTAGAATTCCTCACAACAAACCCTAATTAGAATTCCAATTAAATTGCAGCTAAAACCGCACAAATCACGCATACATAATAGTATAAAAATTCATATATTTGAATCAATCAAACAGATCAGTGAAGGTGTATAAAGTAATCGCATTTAACAAAACATTAATTTTAGAATGAATCAAGTGCGATTAATTGATGATACAAGACGAGAAAGAAAGAAGATTACCCCGGTGCCGTTATCGCAGACGACGACATTTCTGTTGTCCATTTTTTTTGGCAATATGATTAGTACAAATGAAAACAACTTTCTTTATTGTTTTTGTGTCTTTGATTAGAAGTTACTAAACCAAGTTATACTTATTTAAGTTACTTTTGGTCTTGTCTGAGACGGTCTTGTTGAGACGGTCTTGACTTGATCTAAAAAAACTGACTCCTTTATCTCTCACAACCTTCCTTTATTTTTATTTCTTGCTTAATCGGTTGTGAAAGTCGTTTTAAGTTAAGAAGGTCTTAAACAGAAATTTGTGTTTAAGTTTGGCCTCCCGTTATTTTTGGAAGAAACTCTTTAAGTTGTTTTCAAAACTCTTATGGAGTATTTTATATGACCATTTCTCAAAATATCCCTTCAAAAGCCAATATTTGGTGTGGTCTACTGATTAAAACTAGATGAAATTTCCAACGGTCTCACGTTCAAGCTAAGTCTCCCAAGGGCAATCTTGAGGAATATTTATAGTCTGAGGGATAAAGCTATGTCTTCTAGATTTCGAGCTTGTCACTCTCAGAGTCTCGGGTAAGTCATAAAAGGTGATATTTATGACTTTTATTACTTGTGTTCGAACCTCGTCAATGTTAAAATCATCCTTGTGGCTCCCTTTATGCCAAATAAAAAGAAAAAAGACCGAGTTTTGCTGATCTTTATTTTTGGCCAAAACGTTACGGGAGGATTTTAGGAAGGGAGGACTAACGGTTATTATAACTAGCCGAAAAGCGACTTATATTTGGCAAGATCGACTTTTTGTAGAAAGTTCTAACGAATCGATCATATAAAATTATGAATTTTATAAAATATTAATTAATCATTTTTTTCTCAATTAATCATAAAAGATTAGCAAGCATACAATATTACTCTATAAACAAATAAGAAAATAATAATCCCTAATCTAATTTTATAATCTTCTTTCATTTATTCAAGTTAATCACTTCTCTTTTTAATTTAAATTATTATTTTTCCGTGCTTTTGCTTAACTCGGAATCTTGCACTTTAATCCTATATACAAATTTCACAAATATGCACGGTGCATAATAACATTAATATACATGATTACATATTTTCTGATTTTTCTCCTGTAAAGGAGACCAACTACATCAAAACAATTTCTATTTTATCCTTGAAGTTTTCGATCCCTTCCCATTTACGCTTGGCAAATGCATAACACGAACTTTTTTTCCTATCATCGAGGACATGATTGTACATCTATTACTTGCATCATTTTGGTATATTAGCTTCGGGTTTGGTGGTATGGGACGCTCGAAGAGGGTCATACACAGGAAGCTCGTTGTGGTTTCCTGGGCGGGTTTCAGGGATAGATATTGACATGACGATTGTTTTACCAGCGACATGGCTCGGAAAATAGCAAACATTTGAGAAACGTGGGAACATATCTTCGCCTTCATTATCTCACAGTCTAGGCCAAATAGGACTCCACGCACGTTGCATAAGCCTCGTTTGTCAGTTCTATTCAGCTCAATTGAACAATATGCTTCCGAATGTGCGACTCTTTCAGACTCTCCCACTGAACAATTCAGAGGGTAGTCACCATCCTTAACAGCCTCAAGTCCCTGGATATTACGAGAACAAGCAATTTCGGTGTGAGAGGGCGCAACACAACCATGTGAAAGCGTATTGTAAAACGACCTCACAAGACGAATTAGCTAAAACAAACTGATTGCACTCATAAAACAAACTGATCCCCTTATCGCACTCACAGCATTACAACATTTTCTTTGATGTTAATTTTTTTCGAGTTAATCTATATAGTAAGACAATCTCATAAAAGTCGGAGAACAAATTAGATCAACCGAGAATTTAACTTAATTACTAAATAAGTATCCGAGTATAAGAATTACCTTCTTAATATTATCAATGACTTGTTCATCTGTAATCTTGTTTCCGTAAGAATCAGTCACATTCAAAACTGTTGAAAATGTTAAAATTAGTAGCCAGCATCATAAACAGTTAAACAAATTGTCGGCGGGAGTACCCAAGAATTTCTCATAGAAATATATACCTTCCGTTGGCTCTCTCCATCCATCGTCCCAGAACATGTATACATTTGTAATAACAATGTTCATTTCAGAGAGAAGTTCGACAACTTGAGGAAGTATTCCATGATTGTTGTAACTCTCCACCTGAATAAGGATTATCCTTCCATAATTTATTCATTGTTCTCTATCAACGGATTATGTCAAACCGTATCACATACAGATTACAGAGTACTTGTAAGGATAGGGGAGGGGACGATTTGTGGTGGTTATTATTGGATGACAAGTGGAGTAGTGGACAGTAATGGATGTGTAAAATGACTCGGCCCGTCCGACATGTTTGAATAAAACAAAAATAAATAAATAAAAAATAAAAATTCAAGAACAGTAATCAACTAGTGATAAATAAAACAAAATACCTTAATTTTGATTATAGTAAAATCTTCACATGAATTATTGTCAATAACAAATCTGCAAATTATAACAAACAACTTCATCAATTAAAGTTATCCTAAACGGTTAGAAAAAAAATAGAAAAAAAAATAAAAAAAATTAATTACATTGGTGAAGTCTGCCTTTCCAACAATCTAAAGGCGAGAATAAGTTCACCTAAAGTACTGCTCATAATAGTAACTTTCTATATAAGGAAATAAAGAAATAGAGATGAAACCGGGATGTGAGATCAGCGGGGACGAAAAATTTTAATGGGGAATACGAGTCCAATAAACAAATAGCAAGGTTTTATATTGACAAATTCTGAGATTTATGGAATGAAATAGTAGTATTCTTTGAAATGTTCGTTGCCGTCTTTTAAACATTTACGTGGACTTGGGCAAATTCAAAGAAGAGATGAAACCGGGATGTGAGATTAGCGGGACGAAAAATTTTAGTGGGGATGAATGAATAATAATATAAGGGAACTCGAAAAAGCATCTGAAATTTGACTACATACTTTGAAATTTTCATCCTCTAGTGAGATCAGCGTCCGTCCCTGCTAACCTTCCCCTAGCTGGTTCTGCGTTGATTAACAAATTAGATAATACGGAGTAGTGGAATTATAAATTGTCCATATGCATTGTATATCAACTAGTTATTGACTTCCCATAATCGAGCATCCGTCCCTGCTAGCCCACCCTGCTTTTGCCCTCTGACTCGCAAACAAATCACACTTGAGAGGGAGATATGTCCATTATGCGTCATGGGCTAAGCTGTTTTGCAATTCAATACAAATTTGAAATTTTCACTAATATGAATTGTACATAATAGAACTCGAGTAATATTTACATAACTGCATATCTTCTTCTCCGAGACCATCTCTATTTTATCCTTGAAGTTTTCGATCTTTTCCCATTTACGCTTGGCAAACGCATAACGCGAATTTTTTTCTGTATCCTCAAGGACATGATTGTACTGCCTGTACATCTATTACTTGCATAATTTTGGTAGTTTCGCTCCAGGTTTGGTGGTTTTGGACGCTCAAAGAGAGTCTCAAACAGGAAACGCTCAGCCGCTTCTTGAGAAGAAATCCGGCATATATATAGACACGATGATTGTTTTATCAGTGATATGGCTCTGCAAATAGCGAACATTCCAGAAATGTGTGTGCATATCTCGGTGTTTACTGTCTCACAGTCCAGGCCAGCCAGGGCTCTACACCCTTTACATATGCCTTGTTTGTCAATCCCGGTCAGCTCAATCGAGTAATGTAGTTCAGAAGATACAACTCTATCAAACTCTCTCACAGAAGCCATAAGGGAGTAATCATCTTCAATAGCCTGGATATTAAGAAACCAAGGAGTTTTAGTGTCAAGGGACGCAACCATCGTTCTGTACATTAAAACGATACAACAACAAGAGCAAGAGCAAATTCTCCGACTAGTAAATTGTGTTGTAAAGCGGTAAGAATGTCCAATTAACAAGCTCACTGGTGTAAAACATCACAGAACGAATTTATGCAGTCCCACAAAGACGAGAGATAATCTACTTAACTAGTTTAAAACTCAAAGTTACGGAGTACTCCGTATATGATTTACCTTCTTAATATAATCGAGGACTTTGTGATCTCTAATCTTGTTCCGGCAAAGATCAGTCACATTAAAATCTGTTGAAAAGGTTGAAATGAATTACTATCTAGCATTCTAGCGTCACAAACAAGTTGACGCGAACTTCAAGAGCTAGGTTATACTACGACGAGTTGGATAATACTCCCTCCATTCCGGTCATTTGTTGTTCTTTGGTTTTTGCACAAAGACCAAGGAAAGAGGAAAAAATCAATTATAAGATGACAATGGACTAAAGTGAAAGTCAAAAATCAAATTACTCATCAAATGTAACCCTAAAATAGAAAAGATAACAATTGACTGAGACACCCAAAATGAAAAAGGACAACAAATGAGCGGGACGGAGGAGGGAGTAATGCAGAAAAAGTATACGATTCACTTACTTATATAGAAATCGGTACTGACCAAAGAGATGTAGGACTTTGTTATGACGATGTTCATTTCCACGAGAAGTTTAACAACTTGTATAAGTATTGAACCTTTTCAACAGTTTGCGGTAACTTTCATAAACATCCATGAGCTTATTGATTAACCGAATGAGCAATAGAGTAGAATAAACAGCAATGTATAAAGATTAAAGGATGTAAACAGAGAGGTGGCTACTGCGGAAATGTCTTGAAATATTCGTTGCTGTCCTTTGAGAAATTATCAACGTTCGGGAATACAGAGGACTTCCGAAAATAAACATCAAGGCCACGTTGTTTTAAACTTAATTTAAAAAAAAATGATGAATAAATAAATATTCAAGCAAAAAATGTGAAAACATAAATACTATACATCTAGATATATATGAATATCGCAGGTAGTATCCTTTGAAATGTTCGTTGACGTCTTTTAAACATTTTGTAGACTTTGGGAAATTCAAGGTGAATTGACGAGTCATATGAAGACATGAGAATTTCAATACAAATAGAATTATACATCCAGATGTACATGAGCATCGTATATCCAATACAAATTTAGTTGAGCCTATATGCAATTTTTTTTAGCTTTTAAAATTTTTGATTTACATTTAAATTTTTTAGGTGTTGAAATTAAAATTTTATTGAGTTTATATGTATTATTTTTGAAGGTTAATATAATATTTTGAGTTAAAATTTTCTTATAAAGGTGCTCAGATTCTTTTCAATAAAACTCGTAAAATGTATATAAGCTCAAATCTTTTGCTATAAAACTCCAAATATAGTACTCTAATTGGAATTTCAATCCCTAGTAAAGTGGAGATGTGCCGCGTCCTTTTCTACTTCACATGGATTCTAAAATCATATGATGTATTACTTCGTAGGCATTGCAAGTTTCTACACATACAACCAAACGACTCTAGCTTAGTGGATTAAGAAATAGATAATTTGAAATATATATGGTGAATGTCTTCAGTTTTGATTCAATTATGTATTTTTTTTAGTAGTTGGGTAATTTCATGGATAAAAATTAAAAAGTTATATGATATGATACAATAAAACGTAAACAATTCAATGGAACATAGAAAACAAAGCTTCCCTTGCCTCTAGCTAGGGTGAAAATGTGAAAACTCAAGTCGTATTGCATTTGACATGTGCACTTCAATACCACTTTTACATACGAATATGCACTCTACATATACCTCTCGACTCGACCCGAAAACGCGATTCGCTCGACCCGTTTTTTTAGGGTTATAAACCCGATTTTTTTACCCTGACCGAACCCAAAATGATCCGTTATTTTAGGGTCGAGACCCGACCCAAACGGGTCGACCCGTTGGGTTAAAGATAAATCAAGATTTTTATTAAAATATTAATATTTATATACTATATTTGAAAAAAAATGCTAAAAAATTATTTTTTTATTATTAAAAATTATAAACATAAAAAAAAGTCAATTTTATATAACTTTTACAATACTTGATAATAAATAATTATTAAAAAAACTTTAATTTAATAATTATGTCAATATAATTAATGTAAACGTTGAAAAAATTAATGTAAACGTTGAATATGATTAAAATATTAATTTTAAATATGTTTTACGTTTATAAAAATTATTTTTTTAATTAAAAAAATAGAATAAAAAAAACATTAGAAATTATTTCTTAACCCGTATTCCGACCCGTGACCCGTATCTGACCTAACCCATATGACCCGACCCGCCCGACCCGTTTGACAGCTCTAACTCTACATAATAGAATTAATATTTACATGATTACGTATCTTCTCCAAGCTAAATTAATGGAACTGGTAAAATATTAACTTCATCAATCAGTAATTCAGTATATATAACAGTCACCATAACCATCTCTACTTTATCCTTGAAGTTTTCGATCCCTTCCCATTTACGCTTGGAAAACGTATAACACGAACTTTTTTCTGAATCTTCGAGGATATAATTGTACGTTTATTACTTGTATCATTTTGGGAGATTAGCTTCAGGTTTGGTTGTATGGAACGCGCAAACAGAGTCTTAAACAGAAAACTCGGCGTGGATTCTTGGGGAGATTTCCAGGATAGATGTCGGCATGGTGATTGTTTTACCAACGATGTGGCTCGGAAAATAGCGAAAATTTGAGAAATGTGGGTGCATATTTCAGCCTTCTTCATCTCACAGTTCGGACCAGCTAGGGCTGCACGCACTCCACGCAGTTTACATAAGCCTCGTTTATCAGTTTCAGTCAGCTCAATTGAACAATATGCTTCAAAATGTGCCACGTTTTCAGACTCTTCCACAGAACAATATACAGAGGGGTTACCATCAGTAATAGACTCAAGTCCCTGAACATTGAAAGAGCAAGCAATTTTGTGTGAGAGGGCACAAATGCGAATTTTTTGGCTAATTGAGGTTATTTGACAAACTAATTAACGTTTTTGGGTTCATTTTAAACTATTTAAAGCCAATGGGTTCATGTCGGCATTTTTTATTTTTATTTTTCCTGATTTTAGGTAAACCCGTCACTTAAACTAGCAGCTTTTTACTCGTTTTCTTGTCATTTAAACTAACTAAAATTTCTAAATTATCGAAAATCAAACACCGGAGAAACCGCTAGGCTAACTAGCGGCTTCCCTCCTTGACATATAAGCCATGTTAATGTTTGTAATGAAACAAATACCTGTCAATGTGCATAAAAGGGGGTGAAGCCGTTGGTACAACTGTCGGCTTTCCTCTTTCTCTAGTTATACGACATACTCCCCAAATATTTTCTAATAAGACTCATGTTCTTTAAAATAAAACTCGAATACTTTATTACAAAGTTCATATTCTACACCGTACAACTGATACATCTGGTGGTATAGTCCATGAATTGCATACTTCCTCCTATTTTATATTTTCTTCCCTATTTCTTTAATCGGTTATTCGGCTTTTTTTTCCCTATTTACTTTTTTGGGATGATATCAGTGGTCCAAATTCAATGTTATTTGGGGTAATGGGTTTTGTGTGGTCTAAATCCACTTTCTTATTTTTTGTGGAAAAATGAAAGGGGAAGAAGATATAAAATAGGAGGGAGTATAACTTTGTAAATGTAATGAAATAAGGCAAGTCGCTAGTGTGAGTGGTGGTTTTACCTAAAATTGGAAAAAAAAAATCAATGACGTGAACTCATTGACCCCAAATAATTTGAAACAAACCTCAAAATCCAAATTAATTTGCCCAAGAATCTCATTTAGCCAAAAAAAAAAAATCCACAAATGCACAACCATGTCTAAGTATATTGCAAATAGTCTCATGAAATGAAATGTTACCTATAATAGCATTTGAGATTTCAGGTGCCTGATTTTATTTTATTTTCCGTTTTTACTTCTTTTACGACGTTTTATCAAAATCGGTTACCTCTTCAGTAACCTTATCAATTCCTAATTTTCAGGTTTCGACTATCTTTTCTATTAGTTTTACCAAGAAGAGTATGTTAACATCCTTCTATCTTTTTGACACATCACCTATTTTTTTCATCCAACTCATTTTCCACTATCTCTATCCCCCTCCTCCTCCTCCTCCTCCCCTTCTATTTTTTTTCCACATCAAAAATGATCCTCTCTACTTTCTCTTTCATATTTTAATTATTTTTTTTATTAAAAATCAAATAAAGTAATCTCCATATACAATTTTTTTATAGTAGATTGAAGAAAGTGGGCACAAGGGCCTATGCTGTACTTCCTCATTCAAATAGGATGTTCAATATTAGTTCCACATTTCAAAGCATCCATATTGAAGATGATTGACCATTTTTTTAGATGAAAGAGGGTGCTAAGAGGATGTCGTCTTCAATGTAGAACTAATATTGAACATCCTCTTTAAAGGAGGAAGAGGAAGACTTCCTCTATTTTTAGAGGAATTAAACCTAGACCTTTGTGCCAAAACTCCAATAAAAATAATGGATATTATTTTATTTGATTTTCAATAGAAAAAACAATTAAAATATGATAGAGGAAGTAGAGAGGGTCTTCTTTGATGTGGGAAAAAAAAATAGAATAAGAGAAGGAGGAGGATGAAGATATGGAATATGAGTTGGATGAAAGAGAGGGTGATGTGTCAAAAAAATAGAAGGAAATTGGAGAAATAAGAGGATGGTAACATATTCTTCAATGTACATGCTCTAAGAAGTTGTTTGGTTGCCCCTATAATTCATGGGAAGTTGAAAATCCCTAAATTATCATTTTGTAAATTTGTTTGGTTGCCCAAAATAGAGGAACTTATGTTCCTCCATGAATTACACTTCACACCTCATGTGGGAAGTTGTTTACCCGCTCTCCGGCCTTTCCCCTTGGTGAGTTCAACTTCCCACATCCCTAATAGGCAACCAAACATATTTTAGCTACTTTCCATGAATTTCATTTAGGAAATAAATTCATGTGAATTTTATCTTCCTACATAAATTTACTTTCCACATGAACCAAACAAGCTCTAAATATTTTATCAATGTTAGCACCCACATGTGGGAAAACCTATAAAATAAGAGCTTTTCAACCGATTAAATAGGATGAATTTCTATTCATCAAGATATTTTACAATGATATCATCAACAAAAATATAACCATTAATGCGGAGTAATTATTAATGCAGAGTATTAGATAAGGTTTTTTTAACATGTGTCTTTAGGGCACATATTAATTACCTAAGTAAGGAAAAAATTTCAAGATTATTTCACTAATTATGTTATATATTAATTTCAACTCTAATTTGTGATGAGATATTTTCAACAATCTTACCATAATTAGGTTATTAACATTTTCCCATGAATACATGTTAGAAAATCCGATAAAATACTCCATAAGTTCCAACATAAAATTATGTCACATAAATGATAAATGCAAACAATTTTCTATATTGTAAAAGTATCTTATAAAGGACTTGAGAAAAATTTGTTGTTTGGCCTTACTTGTCTAAAATAGTATTTACTTTTTAGAAGGGGTTTATTCATAACTTACTTTTTGGAAAATTTTGAATGTTTTGCTGTACTTTTGTAAAAGCAGTTTCTTATAAAATTTATGTGTTTGGCCTAATTACTTTTATCCAGATTTTTTTTGTTTTTTTGGCTCTTTATGTGAAAAGTAGTGGTAGAAGTAGCAAATACCTACTTCTACTTTTGGGGGTGAATAATCAGTTTTCGACTTTTTAAAAGTAGTTTTAAAACTCTTTAATCTATAATGTTTGGTCAAACTACTTATTTTTCATTTAGAAAAACACTTTTAAAATTTAGCCAAACAGCACAAATTAGATTAATTGAGAATGTAACTTAATTATAGTACTTCGTAAGTTCGTATTAAATAAGCAGCAGAGTATAAGATTTACCTTCTTAATATAATCAATGGCCTTTTCACGTGTAATCTTGTTCCCATAAGAAAGAGTCACATTCAAAACTGTTGAAAAGGTTAAAATTAGTAGATAGCATCATAAATAGCTAAACAAGTTGTCATTGGAAATATCACGACGAAGTTAAGGACATGTGGACAGATTTTTTGGGAATAATTTTATACGATAACTTTTTTCGAAAAAAAAATACATGTTTTTAATTTATGTTCCTTTTGTACCCGTTAATTTACTATATTAATTACTCTTAATAATAAATCATGTGTTTTAATATCATTTTATCGGATATCAGCTACCTATTTAACCAACTACATTACAGGCTTTACAAACAGAACTAGTGTTAAACCCGTGCAAAAAATGCACGGTTGTAATAATAGGTGTTATCAGTGGATACATTAGCATATAAATAATTGTGATTAAATGTTCAATATTGTGACAAAAAAAAAGTCTACAATTAAAAATTTGGGTACACATAATTTAAGTTACTAATCAGCACCATCATATGCCAAATTGTTACAAAATATATAAGTAAATCCAAAACGTTACAAAAACTCGAAAATGCACGAGTTGTTAAAAAATTACTCCGTACGATATTCARACAATTTTGCACGGTTTGATTTTTAAACAAATTTTACCATTAATCATTGTCCATTGGTAAATACAGAACGCAATTAAATAGTACAATGTTGACATGTTGTTATATATAATTGATACACACAAAATGTTTATGCCAGACACTCTAAATTTTATTAGTTTTAAATCAGTGCAATTTTGCACGGACCTACTTTTTAAAGTTTTCGATAATAAAGAAAATGAATATTAAGATGCACTATGTATACATTAAATTTATAAGAATTAACCTATTAAAATATAATTTTTAGATTATTTAGTTAACGGTTTTAAAAGTACAATAATCTGATATAAAGAAGGAAAATCTGTGTTTGCATGTGCATAGACTTAATTTTTGGTTAGTAGTAGTAATTTTTGAATTAATTTTACAATTTTTTTGAGTATAGGTGTTGTGTAAGTTTTATCCAAAAATATTAGTAATCTAGAACATTTGTAAATAATTTATTTGTGGCAAGTCAAGTTTGAATTTTTTTTATTTTACTTCACAAAAAGAAAAAAAAACTACATTTTGATGTGGTATTTCRAACTTGTTTAATTTTGATTAATAATTGAAATTTTTTGTTTGATTAATGATCAGATTATTTTAAGGAACATTTTGACAATTTGATTTAACAAATTTTACGTCACCAAGAAAAATGCTAATAATTACCCTTTTATTTTTTTTCTTTGGATCCGGCGTTCATATAAGTACAAAATAATTCTCATTGGGTGTTAATTAAATCCTACTACTCCGACTATGCATTATAATACTCGTAATTAACAATGCAATATGCTTTCATTGAGTCTTTGATTAAAACTGCTTTCCTTTTTCTTAATTTTTTTCCAATGTCTATCGATGTTATCACTGGAATGTATAATTGTATAATTTATAATGTATAGTTTTATTATGCTCATGCACAATGAAATGCACAACCAAAGATATTAATTAAATCCCTCATATAGAAAGTGGTGTTCCTTCCCCTCAAATAAGTTTTCCATCACCTAAAATATAGGAACCAATAAGAATGCTCAAAATGACTCATCTTTTATATTATGTAGATACCAGCCAGAGAGGCCCATCTTGCTGCGGAGAATTGTATAGTATTACATGAATTATGAATTGCAATTTTTATGTATGAATTTTTATCAATCTATGTGTATATAGATTGCACTCTGATGTATTTGTGTAAATTCATATTTTGAGTATATTTAAATCATGGATTAGGAATTGTAATTTTTTTATTAATTAAAGTAGTTATTTAAGGCCTTTTTTCTAGGAAAAGGGCTAAAATATTTATTTATTTTTTAAAAAAATATCTATTTGCGACTTCTTTTTCTTAAAAAAATGCCAATGTTCATTTCAGAGAGAAGTCCGACAACTTGTCGAAGTATTCCATGGTTGTTAGAACTCTCCATCTAAATAAGAAAGATCTATTCATATTTCTTTATCAACGAATTATGTCAAACCTTTAATTATACCGAGTATTATCATATCGTAACATACACTAGCCAAATTCCGACCAAGACCCTTGTGTCAATATCTCTATGCCCATGATTACATCAACAGACACAGCACAAATATGGATTTAACCCTCCGTCACCGCATAAATAGGAGTAAATGTACGCAATTTACCCATATGTTGCAACTAAAAGTACTCCTATTATACTACCACAAAAAATATATGTTACCCGACTTACCCCTTGGATTAAAAGAAGATAAAAATATTATACTGCCAAAAAAATACAGCTAGTCATTCTTACCTCCCTTTTAATGATAAAGTCATAAAGTGTTAGTCTTGTGTAATTTAGTTGTCAAACGAATCTTGTTACAATTTTATTAGTAGATAAAAGTGGTTATAAAATAATCCAATTTTACGATAATTTTGTGTAAAACCGTTTTAAACAAGTATTTGTGAATAATAAAACGGGTCAAATATTACAAATTACCTCAATGTTGATTATAGTAAGTTCACAGGAACCATTGTCAACACGAAGTCTGTAAATAACAAACAATTTATCAATTACTGTTATTCTCAACCGTTAAAAAAAAAAAAAAAAAAAAACGGATTACCTTGGTAAGGTCACCCTTCCAAAGAATTTCCGAATTAAATCCCACTCAAGATCACTTGAAGCTATTTCCATATAAGCAACTTTCCTCAAGGACTTTAAGGACTTATTAACCAAATGAGGATACGAGTTCAATACCAAATGAGGACTTATTAACAGCTACTCCATCCGTCCCAATCATTTGTTGTCCTTTCTATTTTAGGATTGCATTTGATGAGTAACTTGATCATTCACACTTAATTTGGTACACTTCTCATCTTATAATAGGCGGTCTTCCCTTTCCTTGGTTTTTGTGTCAATTCCAAAAGACAACAATTAACCGGTACTGAGGGAGTAGAAAAAAGGAAATAAACATTTACGTTGACTTTGGCAAACATTTACGGATAGAAATTGTAATATCCTTTGAAATGTCTGTTGCCGACTTTTAAACATTTATATGTTGACTTTGGCAAATTAAAACCAATGATGGAATCGGGATTTGAGGTTAGTCGGCAAAAAAATTTAAGCAGAGATAAATTAATTTAGTATAAGGTCAAGAAATTTTTTAGGAATTTTAACTAAAAACTTCGAAATCTTCATCCTTCGGCAATGGTAGGACCACTGGTTATTACTGCCTGATTCAAAGTGAATTGTCGGGGCCTGATCGAGTGAAGTAATGATTTAGATAGCTAGTACGGAGTAGTGGAATATTATCTTCATAATTCAAATGAATAACTTTTTGATGTTATTTTGCTATTTGAATTGACTATTTAAAATATTTTATAAAATGGAATGATATATAAAAAGTAAGAAATAACCAACTAAATGAATGGCAAATCTCAAAACCGCAAAAAATACAAAGTGGTCTATCATTTTACCGTCGCACAACAAATTTATTTTTCTTTTCAAGTGGCTCAACCATTAATCTACTTTTTCCTTAAAATCATGTCAACCAATCACAATGCTTTAAAAAAACTTCCTTCCTGTAATGTCAGTTTATTGACCGATAACAAAGTTTTTTAGCTTTGTTTTAAAGAGTATGAGTTTTTTAGTTTTAAACTTCTTTTAAACAGTTTAAACTTCCTAAATTATAGGATTTAGCTCGAATTCTGTTTTTTCAATTATATATGGAAGCACTTGTAAAACTTGGCCAATTCAAATTTCACATATGCACTGCATTACACATAACTAATATTTGCATAATTAGATACTCCCTCATATTCTATATTTTCTTGCTCTTTCCTTTTTGCATAAATAAAAAAGTAAATTTGGACTACACAAAACACACTACCCCACATGTCATTGAATTTGGGAGATACAAATTATCCTAAAAAAACAGGGAAAAAAACTCAAATAACCGAATAAGGAAATAAGGAAGAAAATATAGAATAGAAGAGGGTATATCTTCTCCCATTTAAACGAACTAACTACATCAATCAGTAATTAGTTATATATATATAGCAGTCACCATGACCACCTCTATTTTATCCTTGAAGTTTTGGATCCCTTCCCATTTACGCTTGGCAAACGCATAACAAGAACTTTTTTCTGAATCTTGGAGGACATAATTGTACATTTATTACTTGCATTGTTTTGGTAGATTAGCTTCAGGTTTGGTGCTATGGGACGCTCGAAGAGGGTGTCAAACAGAAAACTCGCCGTGGTTTCTTGGGCAGGTTTCAGGGATAGATATTGACATGATGAATGTTTTACCAGTGACGTGGCTCGGAAAATTGCAAACATTTGAGAAATGTGGGTGCATATCTCGGCCTGCATCATCTCACAGTATGGGCCAGCTCGGTCTCCACGCACTTTACATAAGCCTCGTTTATCAGGTTCAGTCAGCTC
>VHZZ01006202.1:59709-74982 GCA_009801015.1 Silene noctiflora | reverse complement strand
TTCCACGACAGCACTCACAACCACTACAATAAATCACACACGACTTACCACCCATACACAACCACCAGCAGCACCACCGTGGTCACCCTTGAGCCACGATGGTCCCACCATCTTCCTCGCCCCCTCACAACGGTCACAACCATCAGCTACACCGTCCCCATATACGACGTAGCCAACACCACAACCCTCCTTTGTTTTTTCGACATTCCGGAAACCACTGCGCAAAACACCACCAATAACCACCCCAACACCACCACCATGGTCGACGCAAGCCCTACACCAACGACTCCCAACCACGAGCCAAGACTCCCCCTTAAACACGACACAAGACTCGTCCTAAGACACGACCCAAAAACCTAAAACCTTCGAATACTGGCCACCACTGACATCACCACCACACTCGCCTCTTGCCCTTCCTTACCGCCATCCAAGCCTCTAGTCCTAACGACCAACACACGACGCCCTAACCTCGTCTTAAACCCGCGACAATAAACGCCTAACATGCACAAACAGTCACGTAAAACACAACAACACTTTTCCCCTGCCAGTTACGGTGGTCAACGAGACATCCGGTCATAATCCCAGCAGTCCACGGTCAAGTCGCGGTGTAGTTAGGTCATACAGTGTTTAATTACGAGTTATATAAATCAATTACAAGCCAAGTTATATTATGAGACAGTTATATAAAACGTACCTTGAGGCAAATTGTTCGGATCTATAAACCCTTATTTTTCCTCTTTTGTGCTGCTTCTTGATTTAATGAGAGAATTAGAGACTTAATGTAAGAGTTTGATTGCTTATATAGTAGTAAGGTAGGTCAATTAAGAACAAAATAGGAAAATTATATTATTATTATATTTTACGTATTATCAGTTATTATCAAATACTACTACTATTATTATATTATAATTACTATTACTACTAGTATCACGACCCAATACAGATGCCCCACATCCATTCCCGACTCATACATTATTTTATTATATTATTCCGTCTCACAACATAATTCTATAATTTATAAAATATATTTTAAAACACAATTTAATAATTTCACCGTCCGACCAACCACTAACCAAACCTTAAAATACCGGGTACTACAAAAATGGTCAACAAGTCTACCGTAATGTGCTGGAATATCAAAACTATAGCACATTCAAAGATCTAACCCGAATCGGGAGGAAAATCAAAGATGACCTCTGTGTTATGGAAGCAGCTAAGCCCAAGGGATACCCTGGGGGCATCATCCTCTAAATCAAAGGCACCTGCAAGTGCCAATCACATCCAAGCTGTTGACTTTTTGGGAGGAACTTCCAAAAAGCCACAACGTTTAGCCCAAGAGTGTTCACTGACATAGGGTGTACTTACACATATCCCCTAGAAAGACTCAAGGCCCAGGGAAAGCTGAATCCCATAGGCCCAACTCCCGAACTGCCGTTGGAACAACGACCCAAATGGTACAAGTCGGATGCATATTGTTTCTATCATCGAGGAAAAGGTAATGACACCGAAAGTGTTACCATCTCAAACATGAAATCCAAGATATGATCGAGAATGGAATGCTCTCGATCCCAACCATCAAGCCCAACAATATTACTAAACCATTTTGTGATTATGCAAATGGGATATTTGTCGAAGACAATGATGATTTGACCCATTTGAGTCGGCCTGTATGCAACCTAAATGGGACCTACGTGGGATAAATGTTCGTTGATTGCTAATATTCTGGCTAAGTTCGAAGAATAAGGCCTATGACGAGATTTGAGGACTACGAGTCGTGTCTAGGACTTTCCTTTCTTGCAATCGAGTCTTAGCTCCGTGATCTAGGGAGTGTCCTAGAAATCGCTCTTTCTTCAAGTCTGTTAAATGTGTATCATTCCGAATAAAATTATGACATGATCTTTTCCAGATCTGTTCTACTCTTGTTCATCAATCCAAAATGCACGACACACTCGAAGGGTGATCCTAGTTAGAAATGTAGCCCGGGGTATATGGTAAGATACCTGAGGATCCATTGACTTTTTCCTTTACCTATTCCATGTATGGCGATAGAAAACCTCCACTAGAACCAATGCTTAAGATAGGCTCGCAACGAGCCTAAATGTTTCCCAGAAACCCTTCCATCTCTAAAAGAGATGCAACAGACCTAGCTTGACGAAGTGTGCTAGTGTGACCCAATCTGTTTGGCGCAGCCCAAATGTTTCAAGGAGAATCCAGTTGCAACCGAAAGCGTTGTTTCGAAAGGAAAAGGAAACAAGAAAGAAAGAGAAAAAAAAAAGATGAAAAAGAAAAGAAAAAGAAATGAAATGAAAGAAAGAAAAATGAAAAAAGAAAAAAAGAAAAAAAAAAGAGAAAAAATGAAAAAAGAGAAAAAAGAAGATGTGAAATCACGGAACGCTTTTGGTTGAAAGTCGAAGTTACAAAAGTCAAAAGTCAAACCACATACCCATTGTTGAAGTTCAGTAGGCAAAGCCTAAAACTATAAAGTCCATCTCGAGAAAGTTACGGGAAATGGTCGGGAATTTTGAGAATCATCCCGCCTTTTTTTGTAACACCAAGCCATTAGGGTCCAAACATGGATATTTGAACCCATAGTGTTTTACCCACCCTATTGAACTCAGGTTTTGTCAAACTCAAGACACCATTCCCAATCACGATGTAAGCCATAGCCCATTGGCCTATGCACCAGAAAATGAACCATCAGAATGACGGTCTACTATCCAAACCTTAAGAATGAGGGTCAACTATTTAAGACTTTTATTACCAAGCTCCACATCCCAAAGCATCCAAGCCTTTTACACCTAATCTTAGACACAGGATTTGACGGTACCTTACAGGCTAGAACGGGATAAATTATGATATCTTAGGTGAAACCTTCGAGTGTGTACACACAATCAAAATGACTATTTTATGCACCTTCATCGAAATACGTCAGATTTGATTTCGCTCCACGCGAATACGTAGGCAGTCCTTCGGAATAAAGGATTCAATCCATCCATCTTCCAAGTTGTTGTCTTATCGGTTTCTTACGGGTCTTAACCAAAGTCCAAATGAAGCCACCTTTGTTGAGTCAGTCTTAATACTCGGTTTAGGCTAGGATCAAGATGTAGATTCATGATGAGTAGTTGTCAAGTCTTGTAATGAGTTCTGTCTAATGATGTTGGCAAAGAGGCTTGGTCACCCGTGCAGAATGCCGGGTCCATTTGCTAAATAGATGAGGATTTATATCGGGAACCGAAAAGAAAGAAAGCCCGCTGAAAATAAAGAAGACGGAGGCAAAACTGAAATTAAAGCCCGCTGAAAAAAAAGAAGGCGGAGGAAAAAATTAAATGAAAGCCCGCTGAAAAGAAAGAAGGCGGAGGCAAAAATAATATAAAAACCCGCTGAAAAGAAAGAAGGTGGAAGTGTAAGATGATGACGGTTCCCGACAGCAATGATGATGATGTAGACTCTTAAATGGAACGATGAATGATGATGTAGTCTGAGGTTGGGTCATAGTAGCAGAATGCTCAATACCAGTTGTAGAGGTTCAAATTTGGGCCAGTGTCTTTCTAGGCTAGTGCCAGCATTTAAGGAGCTAACCATTCAGAAGAGATTGTTTGAGAGATTCATCAAGGAGTGTTTCTAGGGGGTTCACCGCCAAGAGGTTGACCATTCAGAAGCGATGGTTGAAGAGGTTTATCCCCGAAGTGTTAACCATTCATAATCGATGGTTGGAGAGATCCATCAAGTATTGTTTCTAGAGGTTCACTTGAGAAGTTGACCATTCAGAAAGCAGTGGTTGAAGAGTTCTACCCCTAGCGAGTGAATGTTTGACTTAACTTTGCTTGTTTTGCGAGTTAGAATGGCTAATCTACATTTATATCCCCAACGAGTCAACGTTGGAATTAAAACCCGTACACACTTACGATTTTCATTTTTTTTGGTAGCGGGCGATGCCCAGCCTTTTGTTTAACTATGGGTCAGAATGTCTGCATCTTGAGTCGTGTCCACCCTTCAAGTGCAACCCCCCATCTTCGAATTTTCGAAAATTCAAAAACTTTTTATTTCGGGCGAAGCCCATTTTCAAATGAATTCTCAATTCGGGGCGAAGCCCATTTGCAAATGATTTTAAATTCCAGAGCGAAGCCCATCTTGAAAAAAATGTTTGGGCAAAGCCCACTTACAAATGAGTTTTAATTCCGGGCGAAGCCCACCTTCAAAATATTTCGGGCGAAGCCTATTTTCAAAAGAATTTCAAGTTCCGGACGAAGCCCATTTTCAAAAGAATTTCAAGTTCCGGGTGAAGCCCATTTTCAAATAAGTCTTTGATTCCGGGCGAAGTCCATTTCTTCAAAAGATCGAGTCAGAAACCCATTCCCAATTCTAAGTAATATGAAAAAGTCGCGTCGATGACCCATTTCAACAATTTTGTTTCCGAGCAAAGCCCATTTTCCCAAATGAAATGTGAATCCGGGCGAAACCCACTATTTTTCAAGTAATCGGGTCAGAAACCCATTCCAAGTTTTAAGCAACATGTAAAAGTCGGGTCGATGAACCATTTACATTTCCAAAAGTTTTATTTTCGAGATCGACGATCATTTCCATCTTCAAAATATTATTCGGGTAGACGGCCCATTTTTGAAGCTTTATCCGAGTCGATGGCCCATTTTCATTTCCAAAAGAGTTATTTTTAGGATCGACGATCATTTCCATTTTCAAAATGTTATTCGGGTCGCTGACCCATCATCAATTTTAAATTTTAATTTCAAGATCGAAGGTCATTCGGGTCGATGACCCAATATCCATTTCAACATGTCAGTTTCAAGATCGAAGATCATTCGGGTCGATGAACCATTATCAATTTCAAATTTCAAATTCAAGATCGAAGATCATTTCAAATTCAAAATGTCATTCGGGTCAATGACCCATTATCAATTTCAAAATTCAAAATCAAGTTCGAAGATCATTTCAGATTCAAAATGTTATCCGGGTCGATGACCCATCATCATTTTCAAATGTCATTTTCAAGATTGAAGATCATTTCAAATTCAAAATGTTATTCGAGTAAATGACCCATCATGATTTCCAAATGTCAATTTCAAGATCGAAGATCATTTTCAATTCGGGTCGACGATCCATTATAAATTTGAAACATGTCAATTTCAAGATCGAAGATCATTTTCAATTCAGGTCGACGACCCATTATCAATTTCAACATTCAATTTCAAGATTGAAGATCATTTCAAAATGATATCCGGGTCGATGCACCCATTTCAAGAACAATGTTCAGGTCGATGACCTATCCCTTTTTAAATGTTTGTTTTGCAAACTGTGTCGATCATATTTTCATTACATGATATATGTGTTACATGAATTTTCTACCAAGTTTAAGCAGGTACGCTCCAACTGGGGGATCTGTAGCTGTAGGCTCCAGAGACCATTATGCAAATGGAAGAATTCCACAGCTGAAAACAAATTACAAAAGAGATGGAAACCTCCTTTTATAAAACCCATCCATTTGTGCCGAAACAACAGAAAGCTACGGGCCAGGCAGAATGTCGAACTACGTTGCGGGTTTGATTCCGTCATAAACGCATACGTAGGCGCCTAAGGATAAGGCTCAACCCACCATTCATACAAGTTCATGAAAGTGGTGAAACCGATGACCAAAATGATGAAGTAACAATGAAAAAGCAGAGGCGTCCAGAACTCTGTTTCAGGTATGATCTCTTCTTATGGCTAGCGAGCTTACATACGCAAGTCTAATGGACTCTAAATAACCCGCGGAATCCTCAGGGCATTAGACTTGGGGTATACTTTAACTTTCTCCCTTTCCAAGCTCTGTCAAATTTTCAAAATAGGAGTTGAAAACTCGTTTATGTATGTGTTTTAAGGCTCGATTTTAACTCAATTTTTAAACCCATTTTCTTTACGATTTGGCATGAATTTCGCATTCAATCTTGTAGCCCAGCCTCGACCCTCCTTAATCCGACCCAATTTTGTCCTAAACCATCCCGACACCAACAACCCTTAATCCCGCGTTGACAACCCTCAAAACCCAACACATTCGACCCTATCAAACACCACCCAATCCCACCCCTACCTAGCCCATCCAAGACACCCTATACAGCCAAAACTAACACAATCACTTGTCCCCATAACCAAAATCCAAACCCATCCAAATCGAGCTCAAAACAGCCCACTCCAAACCGCAAAACAGCCCGAGTCATACTCTATTTTGGGGGCGTGTTTTCGAGTCCCATTGGAGCTCAAATCCACCATTCTAAGCTTCACCACTTATCTACCCTAACCCTAATATCTCCCCCCTTAATAAACCTAGGAAAACTATATCCCAATCCCATTCAAACCGAGTCCTAACCACACCCAAACACAAACAGTCCGAGAACCAAATCCCTTGAACAAACCCTTTTTCTATCCTTATAACTTCCCATATACCTCGACCATACACAGGGAGAAGCATCCATTAGCAAGCAAACATATCATACTCCTAATACACAAGAAAAAACCTACAAAAAACCCTAACAAGAGGCCTCGACAGCCGCACTAAAACAGGGCATCCAATACCTATTTTCGTGTTTCTACCTTGACTTCTTCCTCATTTTTCGTGCCTAATATGTATCAAAGAACATAAAAGCTTTAGACTTTCAAAAAATTCATAGTTTCTAGTTTCCAGAACATCTTTCCAATCTCGTTTTCGTTAAGAAACGAAGTCGTGGTGAGCATTCAATGTTGGTTGCTCAAACCGTGTTCAAGGACGGGTATCAAAGGATCCCTTTTTGCAAATTTCAATAGTTTTCGTGGAAGACTGCCCCTTGGGATAAAAACTTAAATTCGATAAAGATCTAGGATATTGATCAACGATACATGTAAGTTGAGGGTGCAAAAATTCCTTCCCTTCCCTTTTTATTATCGTTTTTCAATTATTATCATTTGTATCGTTTTTTATCGGTTTGTTCTTATTTAATTCATGTTCTTGTTGTTTTGTCAATATTGAATGAAGGATAATGAGATATTATTTGTATGAATGCCGATGGATGGCTATTTTACATGTGTGGATTTATTTTCTGTAGGATAGATCGTCTTATGGTTAGCATTGTATTGTTTATAGCATGTTTAATCGTTTTAATCGCTAATTTAATTCGTTCTTGTTTGCATTAGAATAATTTGACCATGATATGAATAGATCTATGATTAGGGATGTTTTAATATGTCAAAGTTTGCATCTTTAATTACTTAATCATGTTATTTGATTTGCTTAACATGTTTTATTTAATTATCGTGTTTGTGCAATTGTTTGGCATGTTTAGTCTAGTTATGAAATAATTAGATTAAAACATCGATTTGTTTGCTAATGTGCCATATGTCACGGTTTTTGGATCTTTTAATTTTTTTAATTGGACTCATATGTTTTGTTTCACATGCTTGTTTAATTAATTAGAACTATTAATTAGAATTGCATGAAATCGCGTAAATTAGAATTGTTTGCGTAGGTTTATGTCTTGATATACGTGATGTGTGTATAAGCCGTGAGTTTGCATGTTATTAGGATATAATTGGTCTAATTTTATGTATTTTTAGTCCATCTCACATGTTAGAATTGCATGTTTGGTCTTATTTTTTTTAATTAAGAACTAATGGAAACCGTCTAGCATGTTTAGTCAATTTTCATGAGTTTACTTGATAAGTTTATTTATGAGATGTATTAATATGTCATGATATGATTTAAGGGCTATTTTAGACATTAAATTAGTCTTCATAATTTGTCTTAAGCATGTTTAACTATTTATGAAATAATTTGTTGTTTATAAGCTTAATTGTTTATCGCGTGCTTTGAATTATCACTTGTCACTTGTATGAAACCCAACTTGACTTAGAATAGGCCAAGTAGGACCCATGTGGGGCCGTGAGGCCTTGGGAACCGGTCCCTATGGCCACGGCTTGCCACTTGTTCGTTTGTCATCTTGTTTGTAATATCGTATGTTTAATCGTTATTTGCTTTATTACAATTATTGCAATGAACTAACAATTAATGCAGCGCCGTTACAATAAGTTGATTTCTAATCTCTCTTTTGGATGTTTATTTTTACTAGAATAGTTAAATGAACATTCACATGCTAAAATAACTTGACAAGTTAAATGTGCATGAAATCGACATAGAATCATTGTCACATGTAAGGGTTTAAAACAACTATTGCATATTCGCATGTGATACATAGCCAAATAGCCATTGCTTTGCTTAGTAGAGAACGTTATTGCAATTGGCAGGGTTGGGTGTTAATTAATGAAATTAATCAAGTTTCCCAACACGTAATCTCACAACGACCTGTAATTTCTAAATTTGGTTTCTAAATTCCATTTAAAAATTTAGTGGCGACTCTTTTCAAAAAGTAAAATGTTTTTATGAAACAAAGACATTCCTCCCGTGGCCGATTTGCCATCATCCACAATTAGCTTTCCCTTCATGGTAGATAATCTCTATATCATAGTCACCAATCAACTCCATCCATTTCCTCTGACGCATATTAAGCTCCTTTTGGGTGTAAAGGTACTTCAAACTTTTATGATCTGAAAACACCTTAATAGTCTCCCCATAAAGGTAGTGCCTCCAAATCTTCAAAGCAAAAACCACAGCACCCAACTCAAGGTCGTGAGTAGGATAGTTCTCCTCATAAGTCTTGAGCCGTCTCGAAGCATAAGCAATTACCTTCCCGTTCTGCATCAGCACACAATCCAGCCCATTCTTTGAAACATCCGTGTAAACCTCAAAATTTTCACTCCCCTTTGACAAAGCTAAGACAGGTATTGTATTAAAACGCTCCTTTAAGGTTTGGAACGCCGTCTCATAACTGTCATCCCAGCGAAACTTGTTCTCCGTCCTCATCAAAGCCGTCATAGGTATAGCTATCTTCGAGAAATACATTACAAACCTCCTGTAGTACCTAGCTAGACCCAAGAAACTCCTTACCTCGGCCACATTCTTCGGTGCTTCCCAATTAGATACCGCCTCAATCTTGGTACGATCCACAGCTACCCCATCTTTAGAGATCACATGGCCCAGAAAGGCCACCTTCTCGAGCCAAAACTGACACTTAGACAACTTAGCATACAACTGGTTATCGCGCAAGGTTTGCAATACCAATCTCAGATGCTCCTCATGATCCTCTATAGTAGTAGAATAGAATAGAATATCGTCGATGAAGACCACCACAAACCGATCCAAGAACTGATTGTAAACCCGATTCATTAAATCCATGAAAACTGACGGTGCATTAGTTAACCCGAACGGCATAACCACATAGTCATAGTGACCATACCTCAATCGAAAAGCCGTTTTCGTTATGTCCTCATCCCGGATCATCAGCTGATGGTACCCCGATTTCAGATCAATCTTCGAAAAGACCCTAGCCCACCTCAACTGGTCAAAGAGATCATCAATCCTCGGTAAAGGATACCTGTTCTTCACCGTCACATGGTTCAATTCCCTATAGTCAATGCACAACCTGAAGCTGCCATCCTTCTTCTTTACAAATAGAACTGGAGCACCCCTAGGTGATACACTAGGTCTAATGTACCCCTTCTCGATCAACTCATCCAATTGCTTCTTCAATTATGTAAGCTCCTTAGGACTCAAACGGTACGGGGCCTTAGAGATAGCTCCCGTCCCCGGCTTCAACTCCACATTGAAATCGATATCCCTCTTCGGTGGTAACCCCGGTATCTCATTTGGAGAAACATCCCCAAACTCACCCACCACATGTATCTCCATAGCCGATGGCTGCTCGATCCTACTATCTTTCATGTGGCATATGATCATAGGATAACCCTTCCTCGGGTAAGACTTCAACGTCACTGCTGCAATGATCTTGACTTTGGGTTTGATCACAAACCCACGGTAAGACACTCTAACTTCGTTAGGCCCTTTTAAAGAGACCTTCTTCTGGTGACAGTATATAGTAGCACTATACCTCCCCAACCAATCCATCCCAACTATGACCTCAAACCCATCCATAGGAAACTCAAACAAATCAACTGGGAAGTTTACTTGTCCAACCACCATTGACACTTCCTTATACAACTTCCCATAAGATATAGACTCTCCCGACGGTATAAAAACTTCATCCATTACAGACTCATGCTTTCCTAAACCCATAATCTTAGCATGACCTTTAGATACAAACGAATGGGTCGCCCCCGAGTCAAACAAAACAAAAGGAGGAGTGTTATTAACAAGGAAGGTACCGGTAGCTTGCTTATCCATCATGAACAGTTTGCCACTGTTCTTCTGGCCTTCACCCTGTACCATGCTGGTAGATGCAGTCGACTTAGCAGCCAAATTCTTGTCCCCATTGTTGTTTTGCCTCTGATAATTCCCACCGTTGTTGCGGTTGAAGTTACCAGTGTTGCCTTGACTTCCCTGGCTATGCGATGACCCCGCTGGTCTACTACTAGGCATACTCTGACCCGCTCCTTGAGAAAATCCACCTGTGCGCTGTCCCTGAAAAACGTTCCCGCCCGGACTGGTACATTCATGTCTCTTGTGGCCCGTGCCACCACAGTTGTAGCATGTTAACCCAGATCCACCACCGAAACTCCTACCATTCCGGCCTCCAAATGACAAACCTCCACGAAAACCGAAGCCACCAGAGGAAGCCCTCCCCTGGTTGTAGTTACCCCTCTTAAACTTCGAAGTTCTTGTGTCCTCACTCTTAGCCTTCCTCTTCTCACTCCCTTTCTCCTTAGCCTCTTTCGTCATATCTGCCAATCTTTCTGCATTTCCAGCTCTATCACACACTTCCATCAAGTCCGTAAGGACCCCGGAAGTCAACCACTCAAGTATCTTCGCCGATAACCCCTTCTCGAAGCGAATAGCTAAGCTCAGCTGGTTCATCTCCATGTCATCCACATAACGAGCCAACACATTGAACTTGCGGTAGTACTCTGTCACGATTATCCCTTCAGTCATCCGGAAAGAGTCAAACTCAGCACTTAACATGTTGCGAACATGCTTAGGAATGAACTGGTGCCTCATCGCCTTTTTTAACTCAGCCCAAGGGATAGCCGGTTCCCCCAAGCCCTTGTAGTACTCCCTCGCAACCTCCTTCTCTCGATTCCACCATACTCCTGCCTCATCTCTCAGGTATAACGCAGCTTGGTCTATCTTTATCTCTTCTGGACAGTTGGCCACTTGCATAACACTTTCCATTTCCCTATGCTAGTTGTCCAACAGATTCGGCGCCCCGTGCCGACATATGTCGTAGGGTTGAAGCGAGAGATAGTGGTGCTCATCTTAATGCCATCCACTACCTTCTCTTTAGCCTTACCCATTACCTTAAGAGCCTTAGTAAGAGCCTCCTGTTGTTCTAACATGCGGGCCACCTCGTCAAGTGTCATCTCCGAAGCCTTCAAGTACGCAGCTGACCTCTTGGGAGGCATCGTTAACTGATAAGAAAACAGTCGTAAGCACATAGCCTACGACTCAAAAAAAGAATATATTCCTCCCATAAGACACTCGGTCGAGTACTCAAGGCACTCGATCGATTACACCTAACTCGGTCGAGTCGCATATGTACTCGGTCGAGTTCAACTGATCTAGAATCTGACCAGAATTACCCAGGAAACACACTCGGTCGAGTACGTGAGGTACTCGGTCAAGTTGACCCCACTCGCTCGAGTGTCTCGCACATTCGGTCGAGTAAAAAACTTACAGAGATTCGGCCTCAAAACACCAAATTATCCACTCGGTCGAGTGCCAAGAGCTCGGTCGAGTTGCCCATACTCGGTCGAGACCCTCCTCACTCGGTCGAGTCATGCCACTTACGTACTACCCCCATGCTTACATCAACATGTCATCCATCATACTCCACAATTCATCACATATATACAATCCACATTTCTCCATACACCTGATACACATAAATCCGGCATATATATGAAACAAATACAAGCATATGAAACACATAGAAAACTTACGAACACATAAGGACCCTTGATACCCCACCGTGACCAATTAAAAGTTGTGAAGGCAATTATGCGGCTTTAACACGTCTCCCTAGCCTTTGCAGTAGCCCTAAACAACTCCTACCCGGGTTTATTTTATGTAGACACCTTTAGTTCATTGGTTCATTGGTTTTAGGTTCTAAAATCGTCGCTCTGATATCACTTTGTAACACCCCCATACCTCAAGGCACTTTACCTAGGTCTACCTCAAGACATAAGGGTGCTATCATTTCGGTTTCCCGAGGTAGTTCACATCACAGAACCCATAATGAAACATAATTTAAAGGTAAAGATTAAATACTGATTACATGTCTCCGAAATATGAGCACAACCAACTCAAAACTCTGTTATCAAAAAGTATCTAAAGTATGCTGAAGCTGAAACAACTATAACTGGCGATGACTCTGTCCCTGCCTAGTCCCACAGCAACATCAACAACAATGATCATCATCACCTGATAAGCGAAATGCTCACAATTCGCGAATGGATCACCACGGTTTTGAAAACAGAAAAGGGGTCAGTCAACCATACAATAATATACAGTGCATAGGATATAATCAACATCCAGTGTAACAAAATCTCCTCCTCCAAAATCCATTGTAACCAGTAATCGACTACACACCAAGGTGTGTAGCCCTTCCAGATTACCCATCGCAATAGGTAATCCGCGCCGCCAGTAGGGACCGCAGCCTTACCGCCAAAATCCCCACTCACAGAAGAACGAACCCAGTCCATTAATGTGCACATCTCCCTTGCGCCGATAGAACGCAAGAGGCGAACAATCGGGGTGAGACCATCTCTCGCAATGGCTCACAATATAATCTCCAAACACCAACAATCACACCTATATAGCAATCATATCATGAATATCATAAAACAGTAATAAATATCATCACATCAATATATATACTATTCCACATCCAACTGAGTAGGGAAACCCTACCTGATAAGCGATTCCGGTATGCACAGCAAATAATCAAAAGGCTTCTTCTACGAAGTGTCCTCCTATAACATAATTAACGAATCAACGCCACGAATCAAGGCAATCAAATCCCAAAACCCCTCAAATACCCAAATAAGGGTTTCACCAACGCATGAACAATACAATAAAAACTAGGTCAATGACTTACCCAAACGATTATAAGGACAATGGTGTGAAAATCCCCAAATAAAGATGAACTAACGCCTCCGGATCGATAGAAAGTAGAAGTGAGCGGTCTACGTTGCTTTGTATGTGAAAAAATGATTTGAGAATGTTTTAATATGAAAAGACATAAAACACTGCCTCGCGTTCTATTTTATATCAAATAGCGTAAAAACCCATAACGAACTGGACACTTGACCGAGTAAGACACACTCGATCGAGTACGGCTTACTCGACCGAGTGCTGTCACACTCGCTCGAGTCCTAAAAAAACAGAAGCTGACAAAGCATCCCAACTAGCTACTCGGTTGAGTAGAACCCACTCGGCCGAGTAGCCTAAGGTCACAAAACCGATGCATTAAAATCGCCGAAGGGTCGCATTTGTTCATTCCGATAATATATAACTAATACTATAGTCATGTGTACAACCAGCCAACAAAAAAATACATAGTGTAACAAACTGTACGTAGTAGAACATCGTAATAGATATTATCAAATGAATATATGTAACCAACAACATAAGCAAACATATACAATAAGTGAACACAAAACGACATATGAAACAAATAATAATGAACTCTGAATGTGAGGTTACATTAATCTCAACTATAACTTCAATACAGACTTTGAGGTAACATTAACCACAACTAAAGTGACGTTAACCTCAACTCAGGTGACGTTAACCTAAACAGAGGTGGTGTTAACCTTAATTGAGGTAACCTTAACCTCAACCATAACCTCTTCAGGTTACTATAATCCTAAGTGAAGTCAGAGTACCTTCTCAATGAAGGTACATTAACTTCAAGTAAGGTTACATTGACCTTGACAAGAACGCAAGGTTAAAACATCGCAATGAGGTTACATTAACCTTAAGTGAAGACACGCTAACTTCTCATTGAAGTTACACTAGCTTCAAGAAAGGTCACATTAACCTTATCATTAACCTTAACCATCGGCGATGATAGGTCGAGTCATCATCAAATCTAGGGTTTTTAAACCTAAAGCCACTGATGAAACAACCCCACATCCCCATCAAGGAGAGGCCACGACACCACCACCCACGTCACCCCTTTTGCCATGACCCCTAGCAATTACTTGGGTTTCATGTTTGAACTCTAATTTTCACATAACAACACCACCTAACGCATTAACAACATACTTTATATAATAAAGACATTAAGTCCATATTTAATCATGTGAAACATAATATTCATGTTAATAAATCATCAAACATGACACTAATCATACCAAACAATCATTAAATTATATCGATAATATCAATTGGCATTAACACAATTAAAAGAGAAAAACCTAGTTACCTTATTAGTAATTGATGATGCACATTAATGAAAACCTCCATGAAAGACACGATCAATAGGACTTGTCTCCAATACGTGACAACGTCCCCAAAATCGACATTAAAGAATGCCCAAACCCTTCTGCTAGAAATTGTGCTATGCAAATCGTTTTTCAAACACGCCAAAGGACTGGCATCTTCTTGTTTACCCACAAAATAAGAGACCCTAAAGGTAGGTCTATAGGTTCATACAAATAACTCCATAAAAATATTTGGAGATGAATATGTTGTAAAGTTAAAACCAAAGATTATGAAAATATGATTTAACTTTGAGTTTGGAAAAAATGAAAGTTATACAACAGTAGAGTTAAAGGCAGAAAGAAGATCAACAAAGAGAAAAGAGAGAATGGCGTGCGGCAACTTCACATGAGAAAAAGGAAAGCAACGTGCTAGCTTGCTTATGTTTTCTTTTATATAAGAGGGTTTATAAGTGGACTTTGGGTTCATTACCTCATATAATGGATTATCTAATTACAAATTGTATTTGATATTAATAAAATGCCAGGAGAACTTATAATAGAAAAATAGTTACTAAATTAAAATAGTCAAATCGTGCACGGACATTTTAACACATTAAAAGTGAGTCAAAACAAAGAAGCTTATAAAATAGAGAAATGGAAGCGATAAATATATATATTCAAAATAAATTATTAGACTTCGAAATAATTAATTTAACAAGGAAATTCTGATTAAAAATATTATTATAAACTACTGGGTGTTACAGTTTATTAATATTATTCACGCCCCGTACATTACAAAAACCAATATTAAGAAGT
>VHZZ01006200.1:49546-62869 GCA_009801015.1 Silene noctiflora | reverse complement strand
TCTCGTCGCAAGGGGGATGTGCACATTAATGAGCTTGGGTTCGCTTGTTGCAATGAGCAGGAATTTGATGACCATGCTGCGGTTTGGCATCGGCAGGGGTGGGTTACCTGTTGCGATGGGAATCCGGCTACTCCTTGCGATGATCAGCGCGAATTTGATGGTCACGCTGCGGTTTGGAATTGGTAGGGGTGAATACCTGGTGCGATAGGAACCCGGCTAGTCGTTGCGTTGAGTGACATCAGTTACTATGGAGAATGGAGTTGGTGGAAGTTGGTGGAGGTTGTTGTGTAAACTTGTAATGTCTAATGCATCGTTATTTGAACATGTATTGTAAATTGTTACTGACCTGGTGTGGTTTTTATTTGGTTGGCTTTTTCTTGTCTGCTTCTGCCGTGATCCATTTGATATTGCCGGCAAATGGTGAGCAGTGAGACTTTCACTTGGTTTATGATTGTTGGTTGACTGTCGGGCTGTTTGGAGGGACCACGATGACACAGAGTTTAATGTTTATAAACGCTGTAGTTTCAACCAGTTGCACTTTTTTTTAAGTATTGATTTGTATATGTTTATCTCTTTTGTAAGTTGTAATAAGTTAAATAACATGTTTCATTATGGTCCTTTTGATATGTACTACCTCGGGTAACCGAGATGATAGCACCCTTGTCTATTCGGGAAGGTCTTGTTAAGGCTCCTGGGTAAATGGGGGTGTTATAATTATGCATTTCTAATATCAATTTCATAAGGCAAATTCATTTGGCGCAAATGCCCCAAGTTTTCAAAATTTTCGGGTATATAAACCCGAATTTTTACCTCAAATTCAAGCTACAAATGTAAACGAATTCAAAGCGAGATGCATACCTGGGTTAATCAT
The DNA here is from genome assembly GCA_009801015.1 of Silene noctiflora. NCBI lineage: Eukaryota > Viridiplantae > Streptophyta > Magnoliopsida > Caryophyllales > Caryophyllaceae > Silene > Silene noctiflora. Next base: position 61,998 of record VHZZ01006200.1, on the reverse strand, counting down.
GATTTGTGGTGGGTCTTGGTCGAAATTAGATGAAGAATGTCAATGGTTTTCGATTTTTTGTGTAAGGAAGTCGAAAAATTATATTTTGGAAGTGAAGAAGAAACTCGCGCTGAGTTTCTGGTTTTGCTGTACCTAGACTAACTCAGGAGAAAATGCAACAAATGTCGCGCCTTTTCCTAGGGTTAGAATTCTGATGTGCCTCTTCCACAGCTTACTTCTCAACAACATCCTCTTTTCGCCTCTTCGATTTCGTTAGTTACGGGGCCATGCCTCTTGTTTGCCATGTTTGAGACATATTTTCTCAAAATTCGAGATATATCTCCGGATATTTCTCGGGAATATATATCTTTGATGCTCGAATTACTTCTTTTCTCCCCAGCAATAGCCAAGCCTTATTTCTCCCCAGCATATTTCCCAAGCTCAAATTCATTATTATTATTTTTGTTTTTTTTGTAAAAAGTAAGTGGATATTTTAGAAAGAATAAATACAAGAATAGAGTGAACCAGCCAAAAGGCAAGATTCACTTTTGAATTTTCGCATACACAGATATGCTAACCAAAACATCAACATAAACAGAGAGCACCTAGCCTAGTAAAACATGATAGGATGATCCTCCTTCATTCTCAATGTAAACCAAAACCAGCATAAAACCTTAGGATTGTCTAAATTTCTCCAGCCATCTCGTATCTTTCCTGTGCACAGGTTGTTTGATCATATGCAAGCATCTAATCTTCATCATATTCTTGATATCATTAGAAACAATGTCAGGATGTTGTAGAATAAAGTTCACCTTGATAATATTCCTCTGCTGCCAAATACTGTAAATACACGCATTCACCACTGCTTTCATTACCCTTTTCTGCAATCTCGAGTATCTGCACTTCAGTATCCATTGCATGAGATTCACCCTGTTGATATTCGGGTCAAGCCAAGCACCTAGCCTTGCCATGAATCTCCGTCTATACTCACAGTTGAAAAACAAATGCTAGGTAGTCTCCTCCTCTCTCTCACAGATGCAGCATAGGGAGGAATCACTGACCCCTATTCTCTCCAGCTTATGTCTAGTTTTGAGGGAATTTATGTGCACCAACCAAGCAATAATCTTGTATTTAAGCACTGTCCATTTATGCCAAACCAGATGAAACCACGCCACCCTAGGCTTAGCAGTTCTCATCAAGTTATATCCATCTTTAATTTTATACTCAGGAGGATTAGCAGTCGAACTCCCATGTTTGCTGCAACTCCTCTTTCATATGGAAAATTTTCCTCCAACTCCAACTTGAATCAGCAGTAGGTTTGTAATCAGCCCAAGCTTTCCCTTTCAGATAAATATAACTTACGCATTGCACCCACAGCTTATTAGGCTTTGTATAGACCCACCAAATCAACTTACCCACAGCAGCTAAGTTTCACTGTTGGATATGTTTTAAGACCCAAGCCCCCTTCTTATTTAGGTACACAGACATTATCCCAGGCCACCGATGGTGCCTTTGTGTAATCTGATCTTCCTTTCCATAAAACATTTCTGTAGAAAGCATCAATTATGTTCAAGACTCCTTTAGGAATGACAAATATCATGGCCCAATAGTTGTGGAGTGTAGACAAAACAGATTTGATAAGGATGAGTCTGCCTACATAAGACAGTTTCATGGCCCCAATTCTCTGAATTCTGTTCATAACTTTCTCAACCAGGCATCTGCAGTCATGCTTAGTCAATCTAGTAGTCTGAATAGGGACTCCCAAATATTTAAATGGAAGATGTCCCTCAGTGAAGCCTGACACACTTAAAATTTCATTCTTATCAGCTGGTCTCATCCCACTGAAATAAGGATTAGATTTCTCAGGACTCAGCTTCAAAACAGTAGACTTAGAGAAACTAGAAAAGGCTCTTAGGATTGTCATTATAGAGTCTTTGTCTCCTTTACAAAAAAGGAGAAGATCATCAGCAAACAACACGTGGCATATCTTAATATGAGTACATCTTGGATGGTATTAAAAGGGATAGTTCTCTGTGGCATAGGTGAGCATTCTAGAAAGATACTCCATACAAATAGTGAACAAGAGAGGGGATAGGGGATCTTTGTGCCTGAGTCCTCTTTGCCCCTTAAAAAACCCAAAAGTTTCATCATTGAGATTTAAAGAGAAAGTGGAAGTGGTAACACAAGTCATTATCCATCTTCTAAACACTAAAGGGAAATGAAGAGCTCTTAGCATCTGCTCTAGAAAAATTCATTCAACAGTGTCATAGGCCTTTTGAAGGTCTATTTTAAACATACATATAGGGGAGGCCTTGGTGTTTTTATACATTTTAATAAGATCTTGACAAAATAAAATATTTTCCATTATACTTCTTCCTTGCACAAATCCTCCTTGGTTTTGGCTGATGATGTCAGGGAGAATTTTTGCTAGTCTGTTGCACAACGGCTTAGAAATACATTTATACAAGACATTGCAACATGCAATGGGCCTAAGCTGTAGAACAGAGAGAGGTCTATCTACTTTAGGGATCAGAGTCACAGTAGTAGAATTAAGCAACTTGAGTAGCTTTCCAATGCTAGAAAACTCCTTGATGGCCTCAGTTATGCATGTCCCAACAATAGGCCAAGCATCTTTAAAGAACTTACTAGTTTGACCATCTGGTCTAAGAGATTTATCATTAGGGATATGGAACATAGTATTTTTTATCTCTTTATCTATGACAGGTTCCAAGGGAGTACTCCAATGCTGCTCATTACATAAATCCCCTGCCTGACCACTATATTTCGAACGCTCATAGTGTCTTGATGATGCCCTAGCAATTGAGTGTAGTATTTCAAGAAGGCTTTTTGGATACTATCTTTATCTTTGCATAACTCCCCCCTAATATTTTCCACTTGGATTACAGAATTCCTAACCCTTCTGGCTTTAACGGCCTTATGAAAGTAGGCAGAGTTCAAATCCCGTTCATTAAGCCATAATGTTTTTGCTTGCTGTTGTAAAAAGATGTACTTGGCCTTTTGAAGTTCTTTGCAAAGTTGTAGAGTTTCATATTCTTGCTCCACAAGATCAGCATCACCTGGTCTAACATTAATCTCTTGCTACAGAATAGCCAATTTAGTGTCGGCCATACAAAACTGACCTTCAATATCAGAGAATTTTTTATTGTTGAGCTCTTTCAATATAGACTTCAACAACTTCAATTTCCTAACAATTTGATACATTTTGATACTCTGCACTTGGCTAAGCCAAATTTCATGAACATACTCAAGAAATTCTTTTGCTTCACCTCACATATTTTGATATTTAAAGCTCTGTCCATCTGGACTTTACTACTGATCACACAAGGGCAGTGATCCAACATTCCTTCTGGCATAAAGTTATCAAACAGAGTAGGGTAGTGAGAAAGTTGTGCCTGATTAACAAGGAATCTATCCAATCTACTATATCTCCTATCAGAGGGTCTTTGCTTATTATTCCGGGTATACAAGGCTCCAATAGCAGGACTATCAATCATGCCACAATCCACCAAGCATTGATGGAAAGGTAACATCTCGGCATCAGTTGAGTGTCCACCTAATCTTTCTTCAGATGCAATAATTGTGTTAAAACCTCCTCCTAATGCCCACGGCCCCTGAATGCTGGCAGCAAACAGTTTGAGTCTGCTCCACAGTTCCTCTCTACCGTTGATGTTATTAAAAGCATAAATAAAAGACAAATAGAACTTGCTGCTATCAGCCACTGAAACTTCATCCAAGTGAATACACTGAGCTGAGTAAATTCCATACAACCCATATTCTCCCTCCATTATGTTGACTAGAATTATTAGTAATACACCATCCACCAACAAAGTTATTAATAATCTTATGAGTATCTCCTAACTTGATTTTGGTCTCAAGCAAAGCAAATAGAACTACATTATTCTTATTCAAAAACTGAAGAATTGTATGTTGCTTATTTATTTTATTCATGCCCCGTACATTCCAAAATCCAATGTTGGAGAAACTATTCATCATCAAAGCTTAACCCTGCACTCCTGATTACACCTATACCTGCCTTAGGGACCTTATTTCCATTCAAAACTTTCTTATAAGTAGGTTTGGATCCCATGAGAGTGAATGATAGTACTTATAATTTAATTAGAAGGAGTACTCACTTCTTTACCCCCTGGATCATCTCTAGTAGTGGATGCCTCTGTAGTAGCAGAATCGGATGCTGGAAATGTACTCTGATTAATGTTATTTTCTGGTTATACCACAGTCTTTTTGATTGGTTGTCACACTTATTTAGTCACTTTCTTCTGTTTCACCAGTTGGGATTGTCCTCTTCTACACTGCTTTATCTCATGATCATATCCCTTGCATTTCAGGCAAATTACAGGTTTTCATTCATAGGTGATGGCTATCTCCAGAATTTTCCCTTCCTCATCTGTAAACCTAATGTGTTCAGGAAATTTGTGGCCAACCTGTAGTTCAACCATTACCCTAGAAAAGCCCAACCTAGTTCTTGTTTCACTTGCATTATCACATTTGACAAAGTTCCCAACTAGATTTTCTATCTTAGGTAATCATTTTCCCCAGAATTTCAATGGTAGAATATGTACTTGAATCCAAGCAGGGACCACCTTAATCTCTTATTTACATAACTCAATATTAGGTTGGCACTCTCTGACAATCAGAGGTTTATTGTCAAATAAGATTTGTCCCATCTCCAACACTTTATGTTTCATCTCTAACGATTTAAATCTAACTAGGAAGACTCTTTTAGGGAGGAAGGAAATCTTATCAATATCAAACTTACCCCAGATTCGTTTGATAAAACCTTGAATTACCTCCCAGGGTGAATTGGCACCAAGAACAAAGCAATATACTACATTCTGTTAGTATGTTATCTCCTCTTGAACGTCCTCTGCGTCCATCTGGATTTAGTCCTCGGATCCTCCTGTATAACAGTAGTCTTCCCCCTTATTTGTATACAAAACTCCATGAGCATCCTCATCATAGGACTCCATAGATTCCACATCAGTTTCTACTTCAATGGTAAGTGTTGGAATGCCCATGATATCATGTAAGTTTTTATACTTCTGACTCTCCTCTTCAACTGGGTGTTTACGTAAAAACTAACTCTTTGAAGAATTGAGATATCTAACTGTAGAACGAGAACGATTATTAATGCGTGAAAAGTGTGAAGATTTCTTAGCCATAAATGCAGAGAAATCAAGGTGATGAACTTCCTAGAAGAATTAATGGCAGCTGCCATGTTTTCGCCCTAGCTTGAGCATGCTTTTTTTATACTCTAATAAGTTTATCCTACAACAACCAAATTCATTATTATTCCCCATCGAGAGTTCGTCACCGCTTACACCCGGTGTATTTCTCAGAAACAGAGTTCGCTTGATATTGACGCAAGCGTATTCTTCGTTAAGCAGTTCTACAAAATCTCCTGCTTTTTCTTCGCCAGCAGTTTTACAAAATGTCCTTCTACCCTCAATATTATTTGTCTCCGGCAGTTCCGCAGAGCGTCCTTCCTGTTTCTTTCAAATCTCATGCTTTCTCACGGAGTTCAAGGCGTTTGTTCCTCTGTTTTCCAAGTTCACTTTAAGAAGTCTCAGGTACGTTTCTTCTTATGGATGGCGAGCTTCCTTATGTATTCTAATGGACTTTAAACGACCCTCCCATATAGTCAACAGAATCTAAATTATTCCCGACGACAGGTCCTTGGCTCAGTCCCCTTGAGCCGCCTCGCGTCACCATAGTCTTCAGGTTGTAATCTTAGATTAACCTGAGGGATATACTTTGACTTTTGCCTTGTCCAAGCTTCATTAAAAGTGGGCGCTCTGTAGATACCTCATTTGTACACCTTCCGCCAACCACCCAATGATGATTAGGCCGCATGTTTAGCATACGGTGGCGATTTTATGATATTTCATAAGTTCGTCGACAAGTGGTAGCTTAAATAGTCACGACAACCCATTGGTCTTCATCTACGTGTCGATATGGTCGTTTTGATAATAATTAGAGTACATTTGGAGTACAGGTCAAAACCTTCTTCATTTTCTAAAACCGTCTTAGTCCGAGTTGGAATACTCTGTAAATTAGAGCTAAATATTAATTTAGCATTATTTTTCACGAAATATCTTGCCTTGTGGAGTAACCAAATTCATATCTTCTCTATTTCCTAGTTAAAACAGCGGAAATCTTTCTTGCTGATGTGACTCGTATTCACGCACATTTAGTCCCTTAACTAGCCACATTCCATATGCTTTAACGTGATTATTAGGGTCATTTCTTATCTTTAGCTTCCTATTTGCTATTTTATGAGGTTTGGTGCCTTTGGTTAGAGAAGAGCGCTAACCTTGCTTAATTGGAGCATTTCAGAGCTAGATTGATCGCATCCAACGACCAAGCATGAAGATAAGGCGAGAATGACAACCTGAGGACTTTATGGACGAGGTTTAGAAGGAATATGGGGAACCTCCTTCGGCCACAAGTCATTGTCAAAGAGTTATGGAGCCATTGGAAGCAAAGAGAAAGAAACTGACGCTTAACTCGCCCGAGATAAATATAACTTGCTCGAGTTGAGAGTACATTGCAGCAACTCGCTCAAGTTCATTACAACTCGCCTGAGTGGAGCCCAAAAACAGCCTACAACTACCCAACTCGCCTGAGTCACTCAACAACTCGAGGTGGGCACTAATGTACCGCGCCTTTCCCACTGATCCTTATTTTACCTTTCCAAAACCTAATCTTGTACTTACTATATATACCTCATTTGTATTAAATGGGAGGTTATGCCTCCTTATATTAGGTTAACTCCTTAGATTAGAATACTCTCTTAGATTAGGAGTAGATTAGTCTTTAATCTTTCAACAAAGCACAATAATCTTTCAATAATTGTTCTTCCAATTTAGACTTTCAATAGTTTCCATTTGGATCTCTTGGGCATGTATTTGAAGACTAAGTGACACGTCTTCATCTTTATTGAAGGATTCTCACTTATTTATGTTCATCTCTACTTTCCAAGTTGGTATATTTGTTATATTTCATTAATCCTTTGTTATTTCTTTTACTTGTTCATCATGCTTAACCTTGTTATAATGGGTGACAACATTATTGGCATGCTAATCATGATGTGTGGTGAGTATTCCTCTAGATAGGATTAGTGGAGGATGAGGGGAGTAACCATGGGTTAGATATATGCTTAATGAGTTCATATTAATGATTGTATTTTTTGTTTTCAACTTATGCGCATGTTATGTTTGGTGAAATACTTGATTGACAACCTAGCATGATTCTTTATCTTTTTAACAAGACTTGTAAGACATAAACTAACTCAAGGATTGTTAGACCATGCATATAGTGCGAATATAGAGAACTAAGTCGTTGTAGGTGTTTTAAGCTATAAACCAACTCGACTCCGAGACCTAAGTCTCTTTAGGGATTGTAAGGCATAATCAACTCGATCCCAACACAACCATGATTGTTTGTTTGACTCATTATTATGATTATACCATGTCTCTCCTATGAACCCATGACACCCTAGTACTTTTAATCATTTGTTTACACCTCTACTATATTGCTTCTTGTTGATTTAATTCTTGTTATTTACTTGTTTTCATTAGTTTAGATCACAAACTCATCCCAAATCGTGACACTTGCATAAATTGAGATAGATAGACTTAGAATCCAAAGCACGTCGTCACATAGATCGACCTCGACTTACTACTTTCTAGCTAGTTCGTTTAGATTATAAATATTTTTTAACAGGGCGTGACGATTAAGCCCGCATCAAAATGACGTCGTTGCCGGGGACGGTGTTTTGAGATTAAGTTCTTGCTAGTTTGTATATTTTAATTGTGCTTTAACCTTGAGGAACTTGTTCCTTAAGGTAGTTCTTACAGTTTTCTTGTAGTTTCCGTGTTTGTAGTTATTTCCTTGTCTTAACAATGATGATGACACAAGGCTTCCAACAAGATGGAGTAGATGGGTATGACTTGTATGAATGGAGAGGGTTTGTTGAGCTACAAAACACACAACTACCCTACAACTTCTACAATAAAAACACAAATTACGCCCACAAACTTCCCATACCAAAGTCCCCACTTCAAAAATCAACAACTCTTCCAAAACCAAAATTCCTACAATCACTCATACAACCAATCTCCTATTTACCCACAACAAGAAGACAATCAAAACCTCGACATGAAAAGTTGATTTACCAAATACTTCAAGACCAAAAATAATTCTACAGCCAAATGCAAGAAGATGTACAAGTGAGGGATTTGGGCCTTAATGATAGTATGGGAGAAAGTTGGCAACACCAAAGAAAGTGAAGTGTTCTCTCTTGCCCATTGCCACTCACCCTCACAAAATGCCATATGGAAAACTTAGGAGGAAGGTGTAATTGAGGAAGATAGCATGTGTGAATAAGAGTTTAGAGGACATTATGAAGCAACACTTGTGACTACCCCACCAACTATACCTCACCAAATTATAAACATTGAACATCTCATATTCCAACTTGTAACCTACTTTACAGACATTCTTGATGGATGTGAATATGAAGGTGTAACTTTTGAAGATAGGGAGTGTTTGATTGATTATGAACCAAGGGTGGATGATGAATTGGAAGATGGTGTAGTGGGAAGGAGAGCAATTATGATCATGAGTTTGAGGCCAATTATGAGACAACCACTATGTCTAAATTGCCCCATGTATCTAACTTACCCACTAGCTTTGCTCCTTATATTTGGGACACCTATTACGGTGATGAGGAAGACTTCCCACCACAATTTCCTTCTATGATCCATGTAGAAGAAGTGTGTTCCCTTGACACTTGTGGGAGTGAAGATAAAACTTGGAAAGAGGAGGTTGATGAAATTGAACTTGCCATCTTTGGATAATTGAGAGGCCACGAGGAAAGCTATGATGTTGGCACCATTGATCATAGTTTGGAAGAAATATAAGCTCTCTTCTTTGAAAATGGTTTGAATTCTAAGGAGGGTTAATAAAAAAGTGACAAAAATGGAAGCACGAATGACCTCAATGGGGAGAAGTTGATCCCTCCACCCCTTAACCTCCAACCATCCTCTCATCAAAAATAGGTGAATTCTCCTTCTACTATTGGAAGAATTGACAAGTTAAGATGCTATCATCGTGAAATTTGAAGGAAATGGAAGAGAAGACAAGCCTCCGGATGAACATGAGCCATATTTTATACCTTGTGTTAACAAGAATAGTTGGATGAAGAAGTGGGTGTGTTTTGTGATAAAATGGTCATTGTTCTATATTTGCCTATTTGAGGCTTATGCACAAGCTTTTGACCGGTTGCTAAGAGCATTCAGTAACATGGACTCTATCAACAAGAATGGCAAGAAGGAGTAAGTTTGGTGGAGTCCTTTCTTAAACCGTCATTTGTAAGATATTTTATCCCATGTCTTTAATTCTTGCATGCATTTAGTGTTTTTGTCTTAACTCCCCCTTGGATCGTCAAGGATGAACCTCAATTATGAGGGTGTGCCTTGTTCGGTTTGGGGAAGTTAAAGATTAGTTATACCATTTGAGAGTTAATTTGGGCTCTCTTTGATGATAGAGTTTTTGAGTCCTAGGTTCATCAAAGGACTCACACTTCGGTAACATGGAGGTCACTTTCTTTTTGCTCCCACTTAAGAGAATCCAAATTGACAATAATATTGCATATTGCATGCATGGCCTTGTGGCCAAACTTCCCCCTTTTTACACTAGTAATAGTGTTGTAAGTGGTTTGGGGAAGTTTGAGCACAGGCAACCCCAGTAAATTCAAATTGGCTCTTCGAACAATAGAAATTATGCATCCCTTTAGCTTGAATTAGTTGCATCACTTGTACATATATGACATATAGTTGTATTTACTTAGAGCATACATTCATGCATATCATGCATTGCATATTGCATTTGTATTTCAAATTCAAGTATTAAAAATCTAAAAACATGTCCTTTTTAATTTCCTTTTCCTACTCCTACCTTGTACATTGAGGACAATGTCCAAAATAAGTGTGGGGATGGGAATTTACATTCAAAAACTTATAAAAAATTGAAAATTCTCAAAAATATGTCTTTAATTTTATAAAAACAAAAACATGTTCTTTCTTTTAGTAGAGTAAAATGGTATAAACTTGTGTAATTTTGTTCTCTTCTACCATAGGTACAACACTCCATTTGAGACATTAGCAAGAGAAATATGAAGACCGCTTGGTTTTAAAAAGGTTTTAAAAAATCTCGTATTTTCCGCTGCGTTTCCAATTGTTTACGTTACGTTTATAGCGGGGGTTCACACTTCATGTAGGATACATCGCCATTTTGACAAGCCCCACCTTGCCTTGCAAGAAGGTATTGTACCTCATGGATGTCTTGTTGTGAGTTGAAGGGATGGAGTGAGACCTGGTAATTATCTCACATCGGCTATAATATTAGAGTACGGGTCATAGTTCTAGTCACCTCTTTACTCGGGACGAGCAAACGTTCGGTTTGGGGATATTTGATGTGACTCATATTCACGCACATTTATTCCCCTAACTAGCCTTGTTCCACATGCTTTTACGTGATTATTAGGTTCGTTTCTTATCTTTAGCTTCCCATTTTCTATTCTATGAGGTTTGATGCCTTTGGTAAGAGAAGAGCGCTAACCTTGCTTAATTGGAGCATTTCGGAGCTAAATTGATCGCATCCAACGACCAAGAATGAAGAGGAGGCGAGAATGACGACCCGAGGACTTTATGGACGGGGTTTGGAAGGGATATGGGGAAACTCCTTTGACCACAAGTCATTGTCAAAGAGTTATGGAGCCATTGGAAACAAAGAGCAAGAAACTGACGCTTAACTTGCCCGAGATAAATACAACTCGCTCGAGTTGAGAGTACATTGAAGCAACTCGCTCGACTTGATTACAACTCGCCCGATTTAGAGCCCAGAAATAGCCTACAACTACCCAACTCACCCGAGTCCCTTTGTAGCTCAAGGGGGGCACTAATGTACCTCGCCTTTCCCACTTATCCCTATTTTACCTTTCCTAAACCTGATCTTGTACTTAATATATATATACCTCATTTGTATTAATTGGAAGGTTATGCCTCTTTATATTAGGTTAACCTCTCAGATTAAAATACGTACTCTCTTAAATTAGGAGTAGATTAGTCTTTAATCTTTCAATAAAGCACATTAATCTTTCAATAATTGTTCTTCCAATTTAGACTTTCAATAGTTTGCATTTGGATCTCTTGGGTATGTATTTGAAGACTAAGTGACACGTCTTCATCTTTATTGAAGGATTCTCACTTATTTATGTTCATCTCTACTTTCCAAGTTGGTATATTTGTTATCTTTCATTAATCCTTTGTTATTTCTTTTACTTGTTCATCATGCTTAACCTTGTTATAATGGGTGACAACATTATTGGCATGCTAATCATGATGTGTAGTGATTAGTCCTCTAGCTAGGGTTAGTGGGGGATTAGGGGAGTAACCATGGGTTAGATCTATGCTTAATGAGTTCATATGAATGATTATATGTTGTGTTTTCAACTTATGCACATGTTATGTTTGATGAAATGATTGATTGACAACCTAGCATGATTCTTTATCTTTTAAACAATACTTGTAAGATATAAACTAACTCAAGGATTGTTAGACTACGCATATAGTTGAATAAGGAGAACCAAGTCGTTGTAGGTGTCGTAAGCTATAAACCAACTCGACTCCTAGACTTATGTCTCTTTAGGGATTGTAAGGCATAAATCAACTGGATCCCAACACAACCATGATTGTTTGTTTGACTCATTATTATGATTGTACCATGACTCCCCTATGAACCCCCATGATTGTAATATTCCGTAGTTTCTAACGCTGACACTCGACCGAGTAGACAGAGTAATCGACCGAGTGGAACTCACTCGACCGAGTAGATGGACCGAGTGCCCTCTGGACAGTTACCATAGCTCCTGTTGTGTGTCACTCGGCCGAGTGGTTTGTGCACTCGACCGAGTTCCACCGAGCACTTAACCGAGTCCACGAGTGCAGCCTTGTTTCCGCGTGTGGGCTTTGTATTGTTGGGCTTTGTTTATAAGCTTCCATTTTCAGTTTTTCCTTCATTCTTATAAACCCTAAACTCTCTCTAAACCTCTCTCACTTCTCTCTATAACTCTTCATCCTCTAATATTAGATCCACACTTTGTGTGGGGGAATCTTGGAGAATTGCTTACATATTCTTATTCCTCATCACTTGGTGAGTAACCTCATACTCTTACCTTTGTAATTTCCATACCTTCATTTAAGACACCCAAACCCTATAATTTGGGGGTTTTAATGGGGATGGTTAATTAGTAGTGTTAATTAGTGTTATGAGTAATTAAAGAGTAATAATAAGGGGTTTTACATAATAGAAGTATATAGGATATGTTGTGATGGTAATTATGTAACTTGTGTAGGATGAGACGGTTTTAT
>VHZZ01006199.1:63837-76307 GCA_009801015.1 Silene noctiflora | reverse complement strand
TTACCAAGGACTACCTCTGAATACAAGGATGCTACCATCTCGGTTTCCCGAGGTAGTGAACATCATATAAACCATAATGAAACATTAAATAAATATAGTTTAAAGTGATTAGAAAATCCTCCATAAAACGGAGTAAAAAATCTGAACCAAAAAAAAAAAGTGATAACTAAACAAAGTCTATGGAAGCTACAAAAAAAACTCGTGAAGACTCCACCCTGCTAACCCCGCCGCATAGTCAACAGCCATCATCGTAAATACCTGCTAAGCCAACTGCTCACCATCCCCGAATGGACCAACACAGTTTTGAAAACAGTAACGGGGTCAGTCAACTAAATAACTATATAAAGTAAACATTGTAAACATATCAAAACAAACCACCACACCGTCACCACCGCCATCATCACACCACACATCAAGTAACAGAATACACACCGAAGTGTGTAGCCCTGCCAATGAAGGACCACAGCCACACCACTTAACCACCCACAATAACCCAAGTCCCTTAATGTTAACATCCCTCTTGCGCTGAGAGAACGCAGGAGGCGAACAATGGGGGTGAGACCACTTCTCACAATGGCTCACAAATCACAATATCAATCACATCTCAATCACACCCAACACCAACATCATCCACTAACATCGCCATCACAACATCGTCACAAACATATAATCACATCACAATAAACATCACAAGATCGTCACATTACACAGTACATAGTTCTACAGACAACTGAGTAGGGAAACCTTACCTCGACAAGCAATCCGGTAACAAGCAATTGATCAGAATGCTTCCTCTACGAAGTCCTCTCCTATAACGAATCAATTAAATCAAATAAGACACAAATCCTCAAAAACCCCCAAATCAGAAATTAGGTTACATACGATAGGCCAAAAGACTAAATTAAGGACTTACCCCGACGATTACGATATTAAGATGCGTGAAAACCCCAACAATTAATAAAGATGCGCCGCGGCTTAGAGATTTAGAAGGAGGAGCAGTTATCGATGTTCAGGTTTTTGTTTTAAAAGAGAATAATCGATTTACTACTTCTCGTTCTAATATATATACTTTCAGCCAAAACGCCGACACGAACCGGACACTCGGTCGAGTACACGACACTCGACCGAGTGCATGGCCCTCGACCGAGTACACCTCACTCGATCGAGTGATCCGCACTCGCCCGAGTCCCCAGATCTCAGAACACTGACAGACTAACCCACACACGGCACTCGGTCGAGTACCTTGTACTCTGCCAAGTGTCCAGTGCCAAAAATCCTGAGTATTACAATGACCCAGTTGGTCGGTTTCTAGACATACTCTGTCCTGGTCCCTGAGAAAATCCGCCTCTCCTATGCCCCCTGGAAACCATTCCCGCCGAAACTGGTGCACTCATACCTCTTGTGGCCAGAACCGCCACAGTTGTAGCATTGCAACCCAGAGTTGCTACTGTAGCTCCTGCCACCACGGCCCCCATACGAAGATCCCCCGCTGAATCCAAAGTCACCAGAGGAAGCTCTCCCCTGGTTAAAGTTCCCCCTCTTGAACCCCGAAGTCCTGGTGCCCTCACTATCTGCCTTCCTCTTCTCACCACCCTTCTCCTTAGCCTCCTTTGTCATACCAGCCAATCTTTCAGCGTTCCCAACTCTCTTATATACCTCCTTTAGGTCCGTAAGGACCCCATAAGTTAACCTCTCCAAGATCTTCACAGATAGCCCCTTCTCAAAACGGATAGCCAAGCTCAACTGATTCATCTCCATGTCGTCCACGTAGCGTGCCAGCTCGTTAAACTTGCGGTAATACTCCGCCACGGTCATTCCCTCGGACATATGGAAATAGTCGAACTTCGCCTTAGCTTGTTACAGACGTGCTCCGGAACAAACTGGTGCCTCATAGCCTTCTTGAACTCAGCCCAAGGAATAGCAGGTTCCCCCTGGCTCTTGTAGAACTCCCTTGTCGCTTCCCTCTCCCGATTCCACCATACCCCAGCCTCATCCCTCAGGTAGAACGCAACTTGCTCTACCTTCATCTCTTCCGGACATTTCACTACCTCCAATACACTTTCCATATCCCTATGCCAGTTGTCGAGCAAATTCAGCGCTCTTGTGCCCTCATAGGTCGTAGGGTTGAAGCGAGAGATGGTGGTGCTCATCTTGATTGCATCCATAACCACCTCCTTATCCTTTCCTATGATCTTTAGAGCCTCCTGATGCTCTATCATGTGAGCAATTTCCTCGATGCTCATCTCAGCAACCCTCATGTAAGCAGCAGATCTTTTGAGAGGCATTTTTAAACTATATAAGAGAAACAATCGTAAGCACATAGCCTACGACTCAAAACAACATACATCCACCTAAAAAGGATACTCGGTCGAGTGTCAATGGACACTCGGTCGAGTAAACTCAACTCGGTCGAGTCACATATGTCCTCGGTCGAGTTCAACCACTCCAAAACCTGACCAGAAAATACCAAAAAACGCACTCGGCCGAGTCAAAAACTTCCAGGAAATTCTGTCCAAAACACCAATTACCCACTCGGTCGAGTGCCAGGGGCACGGTCGAGTACCCCGTACTCGGTCGAGTTCCCCTCACTAGGTCGAGTCATGACAAATTCGAACAACCCCCATGCTTAAACAAATTATAAACTGTAGCATGTATCCTAACATGTTACTAACTATCCAACCTTGCTCAGCACTTCAACACATAACCACATACTCCAAATATCCTCCATTCAACTCATACATATAACATCCAACAACGACCCTTAACACCTCGTAGTGACCGGTTCAAAATTGTAAAAGCAAAATGCGGCGTTAGGACGTCTCTCAAGCCTTTGTGGTAGCTCTAAACAACTCATACCCGGGTTCATTTTATTTAGATACTCTAAGTTCATTTTGGTTCATTGGTTTTAGGTTCTAAAATCGTCGCTCTGATACCACTTTGTAACACCCTCATACACCAAGGTTCCTTACCAAGGACTACCCCAATGTATACGGGTGCTACCATCTCGGTTTCCCGAGGTAGTGTACATCATATAAACCATAAGGAAACATATTAAAAAGAAATAACTTTATTAAACTGATTACATGTCTCAAAAGTACAATACAACTCAAATCTAAAAGGTGATAAAATAAAGATAGTATCCGGTGGAAGCTAGACTACAAGTGATGACGACTCATCCCTGCCATAACCCCGCACCAACATCAACATCCAAGATCACCTGCTAAACCAACTGCTCACCATCCCTGAATGGATCACCACAGTTTTGAAAACATAAACGGGGTCAGCCAACTATATAATAATATGATATAACAACAAAGCATAAACATCCACATTAACTGTAACCATCATCTCCATACTCCATAGTAACCAGTAACCGACTACACACCAAGGTGTTTAGCCCTGCCAGATTACCCATCGCAACAGGTAATCCACACCGTCAGTGGGGACCGCAGCCTTACCACAAAAATCCCGCTCATCGCAACGAGTGAACCCAAGTCCATTAATGTGCACATCCCCCTTGCGTCGAGAAACACAAGAGGCGAACAATAGGGGTGAAACCATCTCTTGAAATGGCTCACAACAATAATATACTATCATCATCATAACTCGTTACATAATAACCATACAAACAATCACATTATAATCATATTGATATACAACCAACTGAGTAGGGAAACCCTACCTGAATAGCAAATCCAATCAATACAGCGAGATGATCTAGAAGGCTTCCTCTACAAAATCTCCTCCTAGAATAATTAAAATCAATCAATACAATGAAATATACAAGTTAATCCCCAAAACCCCTAAAATACCAAATTAGGGTTTCATCAATCTAAATTAAAACCATAAAAGATTAAACCGATTAACTTACCCTGACGATTATGAACGCAACGATGCGAAAAACCCCAAAAATGACGAACTCAAGCCTTGGATTGATAGGAATAGAAGAGAAGCAGTATCGTTGTTTTGGTTTTTTTTTTGTGAAAAAGTGATTAGAAATTGTTTAATGAAATGTTTTAAAGTTAATCTCACGTTAATCCTGCTTCACGTTCTATTTATATCAAACCGCGTAAAAAGCCGTAACGAACCAGACACTCGACCGATTGCCCTACACTCGATCGAGTACGCTGAACTCGACCGAGTACCAACCTACTCGCTTGAGTGCACAACAAACACAAGCTTGACAGAACACCCACAACAGCTACTCGGTCGAGTACCTCATACTCGGCCGAGTAGCCTATGACCAGAAATCTGATGTACTACAGATGGAATCAAGGGTGGGTTCTGAATGGTTTGCTAGTGTAGCCATAATAGTAGTAGCGGCAGAAGTAGAAGTGTCTTCTTCAAAACACTGGGTCTCTGCAATATTTTTGGCATATACAGTCTCAGGCGTACTCAAGTCTTCGGTGTGACGGATTTCATTAAAGAAGTTTCGTCTAGCTCTTAGGGTCTTTTCTGGTTCGGGATCGAATGGCACGAGCTCAGACCTGTGAGACCTGGGCATAAACAAACACTAAAGGAAAAGAATAAGAATGGCCTTAAGGAACTGAAGTTCCCTGAGACAAAAGACAAACTAAAGGCAAACAAATAGAAAAACACCGTCTCCCCGGCAATGGCGTCAAAATTTGACAGGCTAAATCACATACCTATCAAAGATAAAATAACCAGATTAAACTAATGCAGTAAAGGAAGTCAGGATCGTATCCACAGGGAGACAAGGAGGTTTTAATTACCAACTAAAGTTTGTCTGAGTAACCAAATTTTGGGGGTTTGTTTGTTGTTTTACTAATCTAAAAGCAAAGAAAGAAAAGGCAAACAAATAAGAAAAATGAGTCTAAAAGCAATATATAGAGAAATAGCTCGGATTGTCGGTTCACCACGGCCAACAACAGTCAAGGGTAAAGGTCAAACGTTCGGTATAAATACGGTCTGAAGGGTATTGAACAGGTCCTTTCGGTCCATCATTCACCCTAGAATACTATTACAGCTCCCGCTCTAATTAGGTTTTTTCTATTGTTCGCAACAAGTCTTTACCCTATACCAATCTTTCAATCTAGGTCAAGGTTCAACGAAACAATTAACTAATCAACCACAATATAATGCTACGATTAACAATTCAGATCAATAGAAATACCAGATCTAATAACCTAACAATATACTATCATACAACCGTGGTTCCCCTAAATCCTAAGAGAAATTAGCTACGCATGATGGAATTAACTAAATTAACGATAAACATAATAATTGAATTGAACATGGCTAACAAATAAAAATAACAATCAAACTTAAACTACAATGAACAAAGTAATGAGAATAGAAGAGGAAAACAAAAGAGGGAAATTAAAAGAGGAACCAAGATTAATTAATTAATTAATTACCGAATGGAAAGAGTATTACTACAAACTTCTAGATCCAAAAGTTAAGAGTAAAGAAACGTAAAGAAAGTTTTTTGCAGAAAATTTGATGACCTAAGCTGATTACTCGTCCTCTCTTAAATAATAAGAGATGTCGATCATTTCCTAAAAGCTAATGGGCCGAGTTAAATAAGTTTAAAACTCGCCTAATTACAAAACTGGTCGATCGACCAACAGTACTGGTCGATCGACTAATAGGAGCAGCAAAACAGTCGATCGACTAATAGCAGCAGTCGATCGACTAAACTAACAAATCAACAGCACTTTGACCTTGTCCACCTTTGTCCACACGCATCCCAAGGTGACGGTTCCCGAGCTCAACTCTACTAAAGGCAGAATGCACTCCCGGAGACGAGTTTTGGTTTGATTACGCACACTCGGGCCCATATCTGCATATTAAACAAGACAAACCAAAGTAATACATTCAAGGGATAAAAAGTAGCTAGGCGTTACAAGAAATGCATAGAAATGCGTGCAAAATGAACAGAAAAGTGTATGAAAATAGCACGCATCACGGACATTCAAATCTCTTAGTTTTTGACTTTCTTTGCTGTTTATCAGGATCTTTAGCGTGACTTTTGTAAGGTCCATCACGCTCACATGCAACGATTTTATACGGAGGACGCTTTTCTATATGATACTTAAACTTGACCAAATGAAACCCTAACTCGTAAGGAGCTTCATTACTATGGTCGAATGCTTCTTCAAAGTTGTTAAACGTATAATTAAATACAAAGTTATCACCATAATCAACACCGTCTCCCTGAGCATCTTTCGCATTTCCGTGATAAAATAAAACAAAATATATTAAAAAAAACGAAAAAAAAAGGGACAAAACGTGTGAAAACACGAACAGACCTGGGCTAAAACGTGTAAAAAAACACGTATGGGCCTGGGCTCATTCGTGTAAATTACACGAAATGGTCTGGGCTCATTCGTGTAAACTACACGAATTGCCCTGGGCTGGTTCGTGTGGTTTACACGTCTGGGCCTGGGTTGATTCATGTTTTACACATGTCCTGGCCTGGGACCTTACGTGAATCTGACCCGAATTCGAATTTTCAAAAAATCGACTACAATAAAAACACGACGTACTTAAAAAAATGTGACGAAAATTAATAATATCGATTAATACCTCATTTTCAGCTTCTTTGGTGTAATTATATGAACCTGTATTGTTATAATCGTTTGCAAAACCGCTTCCCTTGCCGTTTCCGTTTGCAAAACCACTTCCCTCACGTTTTTGTAACTATAATACTCATTGTAATATTGATAATGTTGTTCGGCATTCCAATCGTTGTTAAATCGATTCCCGTCATTGTTGTACAAACTATCATTATTGTACGATTCAAATAAATAATCGAAAAAAGGATTATCGTCACTCATTCAAGTTTAATTAATAAAGTTTTGTTAGAAATATTTTTTAGAAAGAGAAATGCAAAGTTGGAATATTGGAAATGAAATTATGGGCGGAATGAGTAAAGTAGGGACGGTATTTAGCAATTTTGAAAAAAAATCTCTCCAATTCTCTCCCTCACAAAATTAAAAAAAAAAGATAAATTACAAATAACCACCACGTATTTGCGTATTTTTACAAATTACCACCATGTATTTGC
This sequence comes from Silene noctiflora, assembly GCA_009801015.1. Classification (NCBI taxonomy): domain Eukaryota; kingdom Viridiplantae; phylum Streptophyta; class Magnoliopsida; order Caryophyllales; family Caryophyllaceae; genus Silene; species Silene noctiflora. The sequence goes on along the minus strand of VHZZ01006199.1, from coordinate 69,277 downwards.
GTTTTTACAAATGAGAAATGATAAATACAACCCAATGGATTGTATTTAAGGAACTAAATAAGGAAAGAAATTCTTAATATATGCATTTATTGCATTGGTTTGTGTAATCACGAAAACTTGTGAGAGACGGTCTCTCAATAGCGTTATTGAGAGACCTCTCACATGATGGGGTGAGGGACTCACTGCTTTTTCTATTTTCCTATTATGTCTCTCACTAAATTAGTGAGAGACGGTCTCTCACGAGACCTACTGTTGTGTAATTTGGTCTTAAATTCCTAAATTAATACCAAATATGGAAGATATAAAACAAATAACCCCAAATTTCAATGTATATTCCCCAATTATCACCGTATTTTTGTTCCGAGCATAATTTTTCTTAGGGCTTGTTTTGTTCACATAGGGGAATTAAAGTTCCCGGGAACTTTAAGTTCATATGAATTTCCAATTCACATGAATTTCCAAAAAGTGGTGTTTGATTTGCAGGTGGGAAGTTAATTCATGTGGAGAACTTTCAATGACCAAGGGGGGCTTGGTGAGTGACTTCCCACATAATGGAGGAAGTAGATTCATGCGGAAGTTCTACTTCCCATGATTTTGGCAACCAAACACCATCATACTTTTACACTTCCTAGGAAGTTCAAGATTCCATGATTTTAATGGGCAACCAAACAAGTCCTTATTTTCCGTCTTATTAAGTATAATATAACGATTTATGCTAAATACCAAGATTGCCCTCATTTAATTATACAAACCTACCCTAACCAAATAATCCCAACATTTTCTCAATTCAATCACACAGAAATCTCTATCATCACTGTCAATAACAAGATCAAAATCACAGAAATCTCCATCATCACGATCACTTTCACTTTACTCAACACTTTCTTGTTCCTCGTCTTCGCCACTGAAACAGCTTTAACCGTCTCCAACAAAGCTACCTCCGCTTCCGCCGCAACCGTCGCCTGAGCTTCTTAAGAGGACTTTTTCTGATCTGGTTTGTTGATTAATTAACTAATTTCATGAGTGTAGCTTCAAATTCCAATTATTAATACCCGTCAAAAATGCAATTAATTTAATTAAATTGGCCAAATTTGTGTCAAAATCATTTGAGAAATATGGAGGGTTGGTAGAGAATGGCAGTACAGTAGATTAACTTATGAGAAACTAAGTTTGCGAAGAAGACTGTTCTTGCACGGTTGCACCTCTGCGATGGTGGCCATGGCCTTCTAACGAAGTTTTGATAGAGTGCTTTCGTTGAAATCTGGTAAGTTGGTTGGTAGATGACAATGGAGACGACCGCCATGGCTGCTACTACAGCGACGCCAACGAACAATGCGAATCAACGGCGTAACCCGAGGAATAGGTCGAGCCGTCGAGGTATCACTCTCAAAATGGTGAGACGAAGTCACCGCATCGTTGGTTTCGGTGGCTCTCAAGATAAGCTCAGACTCCCTTCGTTCCGATCTCAATCCTTCATCTTCTTCGTCTGATAGTCCTTACATTCTCGTCAATGAAAGACTAATTAATGGCTGAAATTGTGGAAATTGACAGAAAGAGGGAGAGGGAGACTGAGATTAAAGAGATAAGGATATGTCTTGTTTAAGTCGATGAAGGGTAATATGGGTATTTATGATAAGTCATTAATTAAAGAGTCGGAAAATATGGAAAACGAGTCTCGGGTAAAATATACGGTGGTAATTGGAGAATATAGATGAAAATCTAGGTTTTATTTGTAAAAACAGTAATACATGGTGCTTATTTGTAAAAATACGTAAATACATGCGGTTCTTTGTAATTTATCCTTAATCAAATCCACAAAATTATTCAAATCTGTCAAATTACACAATTATGGATACAAATTCTCGTATCGATCGAGTAATAATTCTAATTTTTAATTTTATTAATTATATTATATCAAATTAAGAAAATGAGTTACACTAACTAAATTAGAGTTTGCTTAAACTGTCGACGACGTTGGGGCGAGGGACGGCGGCCGTCGCCGACGTTGGGAAGAGGCACAACGTCCGTCGGTGGTGGTGCTAGTGGCAGGGTAGGGGGAGATAGGAGCGTCCCAAAATTAGAGTTTGTAACACCGTCGCCGGCGTGGGACGGTGGCCAGTGCCCAATAGATTGTGAGTTGAACTTTATGTGTTACTTCTACAACACGGCTAGACCTAACAATGAGGTCGGATCATCTTGGATACGGTTAGTTAGGGACAAGTCATTCTGGGGTGTGTTCATTACACCGTGTTTCGTCAAGAATTTAGGATGCATAAGTCTATGGCTCACTTCATCTAGGAGAATGCACTGATGAATTAAAAGATCTGAAGCAGTTCAGCAATTTGCATAATTTTATCTATTGTTATTCTGAGTGTACTTGTGTGTCTTGAATCATATTTTGGCCTTATAAAGTATGCACTGTGTGTCAGAAACCGACATCGTACATGTCAACTTTTTTTGTGAGATTGTGACTACCAAGTGTAAGTGAAATGGTATAAGGATTTGATTTGTTAGCGGTTTTTGTACTCAATAAATACATGAGGTTGTGGTGCTTGTGTTGTGCTTACTATCCAAGTATGATCCAGTGCTCGATCAAGTTGAGAATTACTCTAAAAATTCACGCCTATGCTTCTATGCAGTATACATAACTGCTCTGTCACAACAACTGAGGTGGACCATGTGAAAGTAATTGTTAGTAATATTGGTTCAGGTTATTACAAGGAACTGGCAGATTACGACACTCTCGATGGTCGACAAGGACTCCGTGGTTGTCAAATTTGGGGCACCGCGGTTATGGAACTTAAAGAGGGTGTTCGATATATGACAGTATTTGAGAAAATTTTCAACCATTTTGAGAAAATCGCATCTAGGTCCATAAGAAAATTGCCACTGTTGTATGATATCAAGCATATTGTATATTGTTCATCAAACTAATCTATGAGATCGTCTGATGGCCAACTTGAGGAGGTCATCAAGGCCAGTGGCGCAGGGGAGACGGCGGTGAGGGTGGTGGATGGTGGCTGACGGGAAGTGGTGATTGGATGGTGGAACTTAGGGAGAAAATTGAGAGAACAAATTGAATAGGAAAGAAAGAGTAGATGAAATCATTAAAATCAACAGGACATAATGGTCATTTACATCCATTAAAGAGTAAAATCCGCCCATCGCCCTTAAAATTAAGTATATACGGAGTATACTACAAATCACCCATCCCTTCCTATTTTTATTAAATTGTCTTAAATCCACCTAAAATAGAAAGTAGGACAATATAAATGGAATGGAATGAGTATCCGACAAGCAATTTTTATATCATCCATAACTTTCTCATGTTTTCGTACCCATTCCCACGCATCTTTTTCCCCACAAATTCTCATTGAAGACGGGCACTATCCGTCACAAGCTGAAGACGGATAGTGCTCCTCTCACAATATGCAAGTGGCACTAAACATGGATGCTCCATTTTCCACCCACTTGTCCTCCCACTTGCTTTATTGTGAGGGGACACTATCCGTCTTCAGCTTGTGACGAATAGTGTCCGTCACACGCAAGACGCTTTGCTTTTTCCCACTGTCAATAATTCCGGAAGAAAAAACAGGACAAGGGGCAATAACCAAACAAGTGGGAAATGTTACAACAATGGCATTTACAGAGCTGGGCGCCAATTTCAACCCCGGCTCATAAAAAGAAAATTGACACCAATATACAAAACTGGGAGAACTTCAACTAAAACAAAGTACATTCCTTCCTCCCACTATTCTCCATTTCACCCTACTCTACAGTTATTTCAAGTATACTAGTGAGTCTCGGTTTTCTGTATGTCCTTAGAAGCAACGAAGAGCAAACAACACTAACAGAAGAGAGAGCCATACAAGCACCAGCAACCCATGGCGGCAACATGAACCTTATCCAAGGATAGAAGACACCTGCGGCAATTGGAATGGCAATCACATTGTACGCCATAGCAAAGACATAGTTCATTCGAATACGCAAGAATGTTTTCCTTGATAGATCTATTGCCGTTATGACATCTTCTAAATTGTTTCTCATCAGGACATAATCTGCAGCCTCGATGGCTACATCGGTTCCCGCCCCTATGGCCATACCTACATCGGAGGCGGCAAGGGCAGGAGAGTCATTTATGCCGTCACCCACCATTGCTACTATGCTTCCGTCTTTTTGGAAGGAGCGAATTACTTCCGCTTTTCCTGCTGGCATTACTTCAGCTCTTACATCATGAATACCAACCTGCCAGATGAGTGAAATGATTTAGTCTGATCCGCGTTTCAGTTTCTTCTGAATTTAAATTTACTCTTGCATAGTTGCGTGAGACGGCAACGGCTCAATGGGTTGGTCTCATATGATCTACCAATCCACATCCCCATGTACTGATAGAGATCAAGCTGATAGGGGTCAATGGGTTGGTCTTCTATGAAACCCATTTTAGGTACAGTGATACTCATCACACAGAAGCAATTTATAGGGGACTTGAATACTAAAATCTATGGGTGGTGCAGCTAGAACAATTTGTAAAATTCTTAGAACTAAAAGTTACTGCATATATCCCCATTATATATCCATATTTGACTTTGGTGCTAAAAAAAACTGCCGGCTAGTGGTACGACTTCTTTTTTCACCCTATATACAATAACTGCAAACTGTTTCGAACTAATAACTGAAATAATAATCAAACATGATAAATTTTAATAAAATGTAACTGCATATATACTCCCTCCAATTCTTCAAAATGGCCACATTTTTAACTTTCGCATATTCTTAGAATTGACCCGTTTCCATCCTGAGCATGCTTTAGTTAGTAAAATCACAGTACTTAATTGGTAAGAACCACCACCCCATTCTCAACCTCAGTCCTTGTGCAAAAAGCATAAAGAATCAAGGGAGTCTTCTTGTAAAAAACAATGGTCAAAGTTGAAATCAATTGACCACAAATGTCATTGGGGTAAATAAATGGAAATTTTGGTATAAAAAGCCCAAGAATGTCGAGTCTTGTTTATAAATTCCAAGTTGTCATTTTCCGAAAATAATTATAATTATAATTTATTTTGAATTCGAATCCAAGCCTGACGGTTGTTAATTGTTTAAAAAAAATCGAGTTCTCTTAAAGAAAAATTTAGAAACATACTTCAGAAATACATTTATAAAATGTGTAAATATTGAAAAATATTTCTATTATCTTTTTAAGATATATGATGAATAGCACAATAATAATTGGAAAACGTTTTCAAAATTGGTAATAAGTTTTGAAACATATATCAAAGAAAAGAAAAGTCATGTTTACATATAAGGTATCATTTGGTTGTATGTACGAAATGTACTTCCATAGGAATACGCACTTCACACGATTTTACCTTTCATGTGCATCAAAATAACTTGTTAGGTTGCATGTAAGAACTCTAATTCTATGGGAACTTCCAGGACCCAC
>VHZZ01006199.1:26121-37272 GCA_009801015.1 Silene noctiflora | reverse complement strand
ACTCTAAACCCCCAAAACCCCCAAATTAGGGTTTGTCAAAACCCCTAAAGACAACCATAAAAYGACTAAGAAGAAAGCTAGAGACATACCGACGAAATCGACACGGGAAACGAGATGCAAAGACTCACGATTACAACCCTAGCCTTGGAAACGATTAGGATGATTAGAGAAGATGTGTACGTAGTTTGTGTTTTTAAGAAAAACTTAGGAACTGCTTTAGAAATGCTTAACACACCCTTTTATACTCCTCTAATTATCTTAATCAAAACTGCGGAAAAACCTGTAACGAACCGAACACTCGGTCGAGTACGAGCCACTCGACCGAGTAAGACATACTCAACCGAGTGCAGGACACTCGATCGATTAAGACACACTCGTCCTAGTGCTAACTCACTCGCTCGAGTTCACAACAAATAGAACTCTGACAGACTACTCACGACAGCCACTCGGTCGAGTACCCCACACTCGACCGAGTAGCCTAAGACCCCAAATCTGATGTATTAAAAACTTAAGATGAACAAAGGAATGGAAGAATAATCGAAGAAAGCTTTGATTAATGATGAGAAGTTATCAATTCCTCAATCTAAAACCCAAGAATTCTTCAATTACAAAGTAGATCTCAAGTTGCTTGAATAACAAGGAAAGGGTTAAAATGTAATTAGGCTAATCTAAGCTAAGAGATGGATTCTAAATATGTGTTTTAATCACAAGTACATAGGCTATTTAAACTAAGTACAACATTAGGGTTAACTAAGGGCTTAAATGATGATTAAGCCCCTTAAATTAGTCCAAAGAGGAGCTAGAGTCAGTAAGACTCGTGGGAGTCCTTGTTATTATCGAAGGAAGCATCTTGCTGGGGGACTCGTGCGAGTTAGGGAGGACTCACACAAATTGACTTCAGACTCGCACAAGTCTGGGAGGACTCGCGCGAGTTGTCCTTCAGTGTCAGCTAGTTTGGCTTGCTGCCCCAAGACTCGTGGGAGCTCCTTAAGACTCGTGGGGGATCCTCATCATTCCCTGAAAGTTACACATAACTACTACGGTCTTTAGTCTTGATCCCTCCTTCTTGCTTGGTCGTTAAATGCGATCCATGTAGCTCCTTAATTGCTCCGTAAACGCAAGGTCGACACACCTCTCCTACCAAGAGCACCAAAACCTCATAGAATAGAAAATAGGCAACTAAAGATAAGAAACGACCCTAATGCATGCATAAAAGCGTAAGGAACGAGGCTAGTTAGGGGACTAAATGTGCGTAGAAACAAGTCACATCAAATATCTCAAAACCGAACCTTTGCTCGTCCCGAGTAAAGAGGTGATCAAACTAAGACCTTTATTTAAACTAACTAATAAACGAGCCGTTGTGAGACAATTAAAGGGTCTCACTCCGCCCCTTTAACTCACAATAAGGCATCCATAAGGTAGAATTCCTTCTTTCAAGGCAAGGTGAGGCTTGCTAAAATGGCGATGCATCCTACATGAAGCACAAAATTAAAGCAAAGGATGCATCTACAAAAGAATAACCACTTTCCTCACCTAAGTGGCGTAAATCATCTATATAGGAAGCAATATAAGGGTACACATTCCATCAAAGATACTAGTTCTCCAAGTTACTAAGTCTAAGAGGATACAAACAACTCACCAAATGGTGTCGAACTAGGATACTTCTGTCCTCAATCGCTAAATGCTTTCGTCAAGGGCGATCGTATGGGATGAAAGGATGATCCCTATGATGTTAGTGGCATGTGACATGGCAAGTCTCGGTTTTTCTACGAGTTTAAAGGCCAAGGGTTGTCCCAAGCTCGACAAGGTGGCATAACAAAAAGTTTTGGGGGATGCATTGCTCAATTCTCTTAAAATAAAAGTGGATTTGATTGGCATTTGGAACTTGACCTCATTCACTTTCACATTCAAACATTAGATGGGGTTTGTCCCTCGCTTACTAGTGTCCTTTGCTTTCACTAGTCACTTATTACGCAACCGGTTAACCTGTAGACAAATAGCTTTTTCGGGGTGATAGTCACTTTGTCTTTGGGTGGTCGAATTCACAACCGAATGGGGGCCCAATTCAATGGATCCTGCACCAAAGCACATCGAAGTGGTACGCCTCCATCAAAATAGATCACTTTGACATTTCACTTTACAAAACATTTGAGGTTTACTTTGGGATTTATCCACAACAAAAACTTTGAAAAGAGCATCACAAACTTATTATTGAAAAGTATTTTTGGATGCCAGACCACCAAGTCAATTCAAGGTCACCTAGAAAATTTTATCGGGTCCATATCACATCATAGGGTTGGATAAGGTGACTCACATGCAAACCCTTGACTATGCCTTAGCTCATGGGACAAAATATACTAGTAGGAAATAATCTAAGGTGTCTTGTATGTATTATGGCAAAAACAAAGTCACAAGGAGAAAAAGTATCTACAAGGGTTTTATATACACTTGTCAAGCTTCCCATTTAGGCATTTTCACAAAAAAATTCATAAATGCAAGCTATATGCCATGATGCAACTATATATAAACAATTCTAATGCACATGCTCTAACAACTAATTTGACAAGTAATCTAAATGCATTCTCTATCATCACATAGTAGACAAGCCGAAAATGCAAAAATTCACCACATTGTCATTAACATAAAGAGGGTAGGGATAAGAGAATAGAACGATCATACCATGCGGCTCTTCAAGCATCCTTAAGGATGTCTCGAATGTGGTGTAGTCCTTATGTGAGAAGAGCAACAAACACAAGTATATACAACACTAAAGCTATACACTGCAAAGTAAAGGACATGTTTTTGGTCTTTTTGAAAATTTTCAATTTTTATGGGATTTTATCTTTATGAAAAATGTAAGAACATGTTTAAATTTTTCAAGTTTTTCGAATATTTTTATAAGTTTTTGGAATAATAGTTCCCATCCACACACTTATTCTGGACATTGTCTTCAATGTACAAAAGTGGACAAAGGAAAAGCAAAATGCAAATGCATGAATGTATCAATGTATGAATGAATGTTCTAACCATGCAAACCTATATGATAAGTATGTACAAGTAATGCAAACTAAGATAAACTATGCTACGTGATGCATGATATCGATTGTTCAGAGAGCCAATTTGAATTAACTCGGGTAGCCACTGAGCAAGTCTTCCCCAAACCAAATGAAACACTATATCTAGTGCAAAAAAATGGGGTAAACTTGGCCATGAGCCATGAATGCAATGCATGAAAAAGGTTTGTCATTTTGGATTCTTCATGGTGGGAGCAAAAATATGTAAAAACATCTCAATGGTACCGAGGTGCGAGTCTTTGATGTTGCTAGACTCGAAAATCATAGCCATGAAGGGTCCAAAATGACACTACATGAACTATGTTTGAACAAGTTATAAATATACAATGAATAAGATTTGAAAAAGAGCGAAAATAGAAGCTAAGAGAGGGGTATGAGACTCAAAATTGTGAACAAGGGGAATGCTTCGGGAGCCATTATCATCAACGTGTGCCTTCCTCCTCTTTGCCTTCTATTTTGACACTCGCTCACCCTTCGGTGCTCTCATCATCATTCCCTTCATCGGAGCTTGAACTACCATTTTCATCAATGCTTTGATCGTCACTTTCACCACTTCCATCATCCTCCATGCTACCATCTTTGGAGTCTTCACCATGCTCTTCATCCTCAACAATCTCTTCACACCTTTTACTTGAACTCCCGAGCTCTTCATCTTGGGGAGCATTAGGAAAGAATACCCTTTTGTCCACCCAATTCGGCAAAGGACAACTATGGTCAATTAGTCCTAGCCTAGACATGTGTAGAAGGGGTGTATATTGGCCGTAATAGGCGTTGACTTGATCCTTGTATGCTTTCCTATGGAGATGCTTCAATAGTTGTGTTGCAAAATCATTTCCCTCAACTATGTTAGGGTCGTTGACAGTGAAATCTTGAAATGCAAACAGATAGGGCGGAGTAACAAAGGTGGAAGAGCTCTCATTTTGTGCTTGTTTATTCTTAAGAATAAATCTTGCTTGAGGAGTGATTGGTAGAAGATAGTTATCTCGAATAACGTTGATACGGGACATTTTGCTAGGCAAAGTTAACGGCATTTCATCCTTGGTAAGCCACTCGAACTTTCCGGTCACATTGTCATGAGTGACCCAATGGAACTTGTATATCAAGGCATGCATGTCAAGAAGGGTACCCCCTCTCACCGGTTTATAAGCCTTGTCAATGTTGAATTTCGGGTTAAAGTGCCTAGCCAACCTCATTATTAAACCCCCATTAACAATGTAGGTCGTGTTGTCCTTACCCTTTCAAATATCACCCCACCTTTCAAGTAGTAATTCGAGAATATCATATGGAGATTTGTAATTCCCGTGGGCATTGACTTGATATTCGAGATAAACAAGGTCAAGTTCCGAGAAGTTGTTAGCTTCTTTGCGGGCAATAAGGGTATTGACAATGAAACGGTGCCAATATCGGAAACCCAGATAGTGAACATAAAGAGCATGACAATCCTTGTGGAAGGTAAAGTCTCGTTCGGAAATGGCTTTCCAAATTGGTTTAGCATTGAAACCACGAGGTTTATTGGAGTACTTCTATTGACCCTTAAGACCAAGTATTTCACCAAAAATCGTTTTGTTCATTCTTCGTGAAACATTCTCAAGTCGGAATTCTACATATCTCCCTTCATCTTCCATAGGTGATTTCAAAGAGCTAATGAACTCTAGTACTAGGGAGGGGTATGTCAACTCATGCATGTCGAACAAAGTAGATAAATTCATTGACTCGAAGAAGGATTTGGTTTGGTCTAGTATTTCCAATTTGGTTTAGGTGTCTTTGCATACAAATTTGGTAGCAATGATCTTTTTCTTAATAAGGGATTGAAAAGCATTTCTATGAGTAATGTCAATGAAGTTTACCTTTGGAAAATCAATGAATTGCTCAATCCTGGTGTAGTTGAAGTTGTTACTACCTCAATTGCTTCATTTCTCCTCCTTTCATGAACTACCAATGCCTTGGATGCTAGAAGCTTTTGGACAAATTTTGAGACTTTGAAGTGTTGGTGTTGCCTTTTGTTCTTGCCATTTCTAATGCTCCTTGTAGTATATATCAACAAACCTTCAATTTTCACTCTTACTTCCAATTTCAATTCCAAGAACAATCAATTTGGGGATTTTTCAAATTTCTTCAAACCCTAGAAATTGTTGGTTGAATTTGATTTTTTTTTTTATGATTAAAAGAGTGAAATGTTGATAATGGAGTTGTTTGATTTGGCTAAAAACAAGATTGTGATGAAGATTGATGAATTTGAGTGAGTATTTGATGAGTTTGAAGTTGGGGTTTTGGTAAAAATTGTGTTTGAGTTGATTTTGTATTTGTAAGAATGAATAAGGAAGGAAGAAAATTGTTTAAAAGGTGAATAAAAGTCGGGCAAAAATAGGGGAACTCGCATGAGCTCCTTAGGACTCGTGCGAGTCTTAGGGCAGTGCTGATTCTCCTTATGGGGAACTCGCACGAGTTCTCAGGGAATCTCACGAGTTCTTAGGCAGCGCTAATTTCCTCAAGGGAGACTCGCACGAGTTCTGAAGGACTGGCACGAGTTTCACTACAACTCGCACGAGTTGGCTGGCAGTCACCAAATCTTTTGCTCCTATTGCTCCAACTCCCACGAGTTGAGGCCAACCCGTGGGGACTCGTCTTTATGCTTCCTTTGTCGAACTTTCTAGCATTGGGTTGCGATCCTTAGGCTTGATTAGCGTAGGAATATGCTTTCCCACACTTTGCTTGATCAATCTATAAACTTCAAAACACAATTAGTAACCCCCATCACTTGCTCTTATGTTTCAAAAATCTTGTCAACAAAGCAAACAAATGCAATGCAAAAAAGTTTAAAGAATGAAATGAATTTAAATGCAAATTAAAGAATTAGTATATGTACAAATGGTGGTTTAAAGGAGGACTCCACCAAACTCTCCTCCATTAGAGCTTTCAAGGGGGCATGTTGAGGATGTTGTTGATGTTAGTCAACACCTCATATAAGAATCCAAAAGTTTGCTCACATTCAAGATATAAGTCTTGCGTTGACCTTGTCATTTCATTTATTCCGTTCTTATAGCTCCCATTGTCAAAATTATAGTGACAAGAGGCTACATGATCTTGGCTCGAGAATAGAGCATTTCCGACATAGGGATTGACTAGTCCTTCAAACTCGTCCTCCCATAAGCCATTGACTTCCGCTACTTCTTCCCCTAATTTGAAAAGACCATGGGTAGGCATAGTCCCTTCTCCATTCTCTTGGCCTTAAAGGCCTTCATTGGTACTTGTCTTTGGAAATGAGCTTTGCAAGCTCTGATTTGTGTTGTTGTTTGTAAAAACTCCTAGCTCTCCAAATAGAGATATTTCAATGTCATCTTCTTCCTTCTTCCAATTGGGCAAGGTCCCTTTATCCTTTTTACTAGGCTTTTCATCCTTGGTGGCCTTTGAAGTGGAAGATTCCAGCTTCTTCTTCTCTCCCTTCTGATTGTAATGGTAAATCATGAAGCATGACTCATTCAAGTGTGGTTTCTTCATTGTCTTGTCGTGATTGAATTTTATTTTCTCATCACCCACTTCAAGGGTAAGCATACCGTTCTTCACATCAATAACCACTCCGGCGGTGTAAAGGAAAGGTCTCCCCAAGATTATGGGTATATTAGAGTCTTCTTCCATATCTATTATGACGAAATCCATAGGTATAAAGAATTTGCCAACTCTTACCGGTACATCTTCCCATACTTTAGTGGCTTATTTATGGTACGGTCTGCCATTTGCAATGTCATAGAAGTACACTTTAATTTCCCCACACCAAGATTTTCACCTACCGAGTATGGGCACTCATACTAGCACCTAGTTCAAATAATGCTTTGTCAATGGTGGTGTCTCAAATGGTACATGGGATAGAAAAGCTTCCCGAATCTTTAAGCTTAGGTGGTGAATTTCCTTGAATGATGGCACTAATAGTGTTGGTGAAGACAATAGTCTCCGACCTTTTAATGAACCTCTTCTTGGTAAGAATATCCTTCATGTATTTCGCATAGGCCGGGACATGAGTGATAAGTTCCGTGAATGGTATCGAAACTTCTTGAGTCGCTCATTAACTTTGGGTTTAGCTTGACGACTTGGAAAGGGTAGTTTGATCACTATGGGCTCCCTTTCAACTTCTTTACCCTTTTCTTCATTTCTCCTTTTCAATGATTAATTTGCAATAGGCTCTACTACTTTGGTGTTCCCTTTTGATGAGTCTGGCTCATTTCTTTCTCTCAAACCTCCATTTTGCATCCCCACCCTTGACTTAGCATTCCCCTCAACAATATCCTCTTCGATTGGCTCCTTAGGTCCCTCATAATGTGTACCACTCCTCAATTGGATGGAATTGATGGTTTCATTCCTATTTGGGGGGTTACCTTGGGGTGGTAATTGCCCCTTTTTCCTTTGAGAACTTGAGGATGCCAATTGAGACAATTGAGTCTCCATCATCTTGTTGTGAAGAAGGATTTTGTTGATTGTGATGTCCTTGGCTTGACTATCCTTTTTCATTTGAGCAAAGAAATCTTGTTGATTCTTTTGCATTTGCAAAACCGCTTTTTGAACATCAAAAGCCTGATCGTTGGGTTGGTTATAGTATTTTTGGCTTTGAAATCCTTGAGTGTATAAAGGTCTTTGAGTGGGATTTGTCATTGGTGGTAGAGTATATGGTGTTGAATTTTGAACATTTGGGCTTTTGTATGAAACATTGGGGTGGAATTTGGTATTTTTGTTGTAAAACTTTGAGTAGGGGGTTCCGCTTTTGTAAAATTTAAATGCATTCACTTGCTCTGTGGTTCCCCTATACTCAAGTTGAGTGTGTCCCAAAGTTCCACAACTTTCACAAACACCATCGGGAATGGAAGATGCTACCGTCATAGCATTAACATGTTGGGATATTTGTTGCTTTGATGAATTTGAGGCTTCACTTATCTTGGACATAGCTTTGTCAAATTTCAAGTTCATTGTATCGATGTGATAACACATTTGTGCACTCAAATCGACACTTAGTTGAGTGACGGAATCTACATCGTGCTTCCCTCCTCTAGTAGTCTTTCTTGGCCGACTATATTGGGAGTTGTGGACCGCCATTTCTTCTATTTTGGCCCATGTTTGGTTATCATCAATTTCGGTGAATCTCCCATTTGACCCCCTATTGAGGACATTCCTTGAATCTTCGAACAATCCATTCCAAAATTGTTGGACTTAGAACCACTCGGTCAACCCATGGTGGGGACAAGAGCGGCATTTTGCTTTGAATCTTTCCCAAGCTTCAAAAAGAGACTCCTCATCTCTTTGTTTGAACCCGGTAATTTGGGCTCTACGCATGTTGGTTTTTTCGGGTGGGTAGAACTTCTTGTAAAAGGCGAGTGCTAACTTCTTCCAAGAATCGATGCCAAGTGTAGCCTTGTCAAAGATTTTCTACCATTGCTTGGCGGTTCCGATTAAGGAGAAAATAGAAAACACCCAACGAATTTGATTTTGTGTTACCCCCATTTGAGAAATAGCATCACAATAGTCACAAAAGGTCTCCATGTGAAGATGTGGGTGCTCAATAGGCATCCCTCCAAATTGACTCCTTTCAACAAGTTGAATAAAGGCAGACTTTGCTATGAAGTTCCCAGTTAAGTGAACGGGTGTTGGAGTACCATTTGGTAGGTTCTCCTCGGTTGGCACAGAATAAGATGAAAACTTAGGCATGATTGGTGGGTTTATTATTATGTTGGCTTCTCCTTGTCTTGCAAAAGGATTAGTGAGCTCAATTCTCTCCACTTGCGCAATTCGTACATCTACAAGCCCTTGGATACCAAAGTTTGGTTCCTCCGTTGTTGAAGTAGAAGTTCCCCTAAGGGCTCTCCTTATACCTCTCAACGTTCTATCAATCTCGTGATAAATGGGTAGGTGATTACCTTGTAACCTCCTAGGCATGCAAAATATCAAAAACTAGAAAACAGTTAGAACCTCCTTGTGGAATTGCCTTCCTCAAGGAAAAAAACACAACTAAAAAGCAATTAATGATAACAATTCAACAATGCACCATCCCCGGCAACAACGCCATTTTGATGCACGTCCCGTCGTTAAGACCCATCAAACAATATTTATACTCTAACTAACTAGCAAGTAGCAAGTAGAGGTMGATCCCAAAGGACGGTTTATCAAATTATGATCAAATGCAAACTAGTCATGTCTTAATGTCACAAATTTGGTTTGAGTTGGAAGCTATACTACTACAACTATAATGTAAATTAACGGAATAAGAAAGCATGCAAATAAAAGTGGAGATGTAAACAATTTATTAAAGATACTAGGGTGTCATTGGTTCATAGGAAACATAGTATGATCTTAGTAATGAATCCGGTAAATGATTGTAGTTATGCTAGGATCGAGTTCGTTTATATATTACAATCCTTAGGAAAACCTAGGTCTCGAAGTCGAGTTGGTTTATAGTTTACGACCCCTACAACGACTTCTTTCTACCCATTCAACAAATACATGGTCTAACAATACTCGAGTTGGTTTATATCTTACAAGTTTTGTTAAGGAGATAGAGAATCATGCTAGGTTGTCAACTAAGCATTTCATAAAACACAACATGTGCATAAGTTGAAGAACATAACAAACAATCATTCATATGAACTCAACATACATAGATCTACCCCATGATTACATGCCAAAGAGGGTGTCAAACATCTTAGCAAGCATAAACATGATGATGATGAAGTAAATAACAAAGGAAGTAAATAAGAAAAATAAGTAAAGATTAAATGAATTATACCAACTTAAGATGAACAAAGAAATGGAAGAATAATAGAAGAAAGCTTTGATTAATGATGAGAAGTTGTCAATTCCTCAATCCAAAACCCAAGAATTCTTTAATTACAAAGTAGATCTCAAGTTGCTTGAATAACAAGGAAAGGATTAATATTTAATTAGGCTAATCTAAGCTAAGAGATGGATTCTAAAGATGTGTCTTAATCACAAGTACATAGGCTATTTATAATAAGTTCAACATTAGGGTTAACTAAGGGCTTAAATGACGATTAAGCCCCTTAAATCAGTCCAAAGAGGAGCTAGAGTCAGTAGGACTTGTGGGAGTCCTTGTTATGATTGAAGGAAGCATCCTGTTGGAAGACTCGTGCGAGTCAGGGAGGACTCGCAAGAATTGGCTTCAGAGTCGCACGAGTCTGGGAGGACTCACGCGAGCTGAGTTGTCCTTCAGTGTCAACTCCTTTGGCTTGCTGCCCTAAGACTCGTGGGGGCTCCTCATCATTGCCCGTACACATAACTACTACGGTCTTTAGTCTTGGTCCCTCCTTCTTGCTTGGTCGTTAAATGCAATCCATTTAGCCCCGAATTGCTCCGTAAATGCAAGTTCGGCACTCCTCTCCTACCAAGAGCACCAAAACCTCATAGAATAGCAAATAGGCAACTAAAGATAAGAAACGACCCTAATGCATGCATAAAAGCGTAAGGAACGAGGCTAGTTAGGGGACTAAATGTGTGTAGAAACAAGTCATATCACAACCTCTTGGTCGTCATCTACGTGCCGATACGGTCGTTTTTGGCAGTAATTAGAGTACATTTGGAGTCTGGGTCAAAAATCGTCTTCATTTTTTGAAACCGTCTCAATACCGAGTCGGAGTATTCTAGAGTATTCCTAAAATATTATTTTTATATTTTAAAATCTCGAAAATATCTTTCCTTGCAGAATAAGGAAGCCTACATTTTCCCTAATTCCTAAATCAAACCACGTAAATCTTTCTCGCTGAGGAGGGAAGGCCTCGGGAGAGGACGCAATAGGCAATGCGCCTCTTGGAAAGGTCGCAGTTCCTGCTGCGCCTCTTCTTGGGCTGATTTTCGTTAGTTTTCAGAATATTTCTGGATTCTCCAAATCTTATCTTTTTTTCCTAAAGCTACACCTCGTGATTAGTATAAATAGAGGGCTTCGCCTCACATATTTTGCTACTAAATCCTTTTTTAAGGGCACTTTTGAATTTACATCGAGTCGAGCAACCACTAACGACAATTTAGTTAATCTCGCTTCGTAAACATGTAAGTCTGAGGGTGTAAATCCCAATTTGTATTT
>VHZZ01006198.1:50667-74442 GCA_009801015.1 Silene noctiflora | reverse complement strand
ATTTTAATTATTTCATCGTTTTATATCGCTTCAACTACATCGTCTTATGTTGCGTAATTCTTCGACCTTGCTTGACCCTAGACCGTAGTAACTGACCTAGGCTAGACTACGAACCACCGTGACCAGACTTGACCGTAGTAGGGCTGCCGACGACCGCCGTACGTAGGGGTGGTGTTTAGGGTTGATAATCAAGGTGGCAGGCTGGGTGTGTCGCTTTAATTAGACTCGGGTTTGGACCCTTTCGTGGACCCCTCGTGACCTGGATTGGTATGGGCCGGTACCTGGGGGTTGGGTCGACCCTGGTGGTGATGTAAGTGGCGGCCACTGGTGGCGGTGGTGGCCGGAATTAGGGGATTGGTTAGTTGCGGGTTTTCGGGTCGTAAGTTTAAGACAAGTAGTTTGTCGGGTTTGTAGGCCATCGTGGCTAGGAAAAGGTAAGGTTGAGTTTCTGGGTGTTAGTCGGTCAGATGGGTGGTATCGTGGTGGTTAATGGTGGTGGTTCGTGGTTGTGGTGGTTGGGTTGTGCGAAAACAGGGGAGCAGGGTGTGTGTGGAACCGTCTTGAGACGGTGATGGTGACCTGATCAGTGACGACGAGGGAAAGGTGGCACTGTCCCTGAAACCACCGTGCGTCAGTGGTGGCAACGGTGGTGGCCAGAGGTGGTGTGGGGTCGTGTGGTGGTGGTGTCGTGGTGCCTTGTGTCACGGGTTGAGAGGGAGGAGTTGTGTGTAGGTTGTGTTAGGGCGAGGGTGTTAGGGGTTGCTGGGGTTGGCGACGGGGAAGCTGGTGGCTGGCCGAGCAGCCGCGGAGGGAGGTTGGCTGGCCATAGGTGGGTGTGGGTGTGAGTGTGATCGTAGGGTTGGTGGTTGTGAGGGATAGAGCGCGGGTGAGGGGTGACGGAGGTAATGGTTGGTTGGGTCGATAGTGTTTATATAATAATATATGTTGTATAATTGTTTGTGAGACGAAGTTTGTAATCGTAATTAATAAAAATAATTAGTTTACGTAATAATTTATAATTAGTTATTTAATTAATTAAAAGTAATTAGTTTGGGTAATTGATAAAATTGAATAATTATTTGTTTAGGTAACGGAGTTTGTTGACGATGGTGTTTATCGTTATTTGGATTATCTTGCGTATTGGATTGCTTGCTTACGAGGTATGATAAACTACTTAACTATAATGTGCAATTTGTGTTTATTGGCATGTGGTTATTATATGGATGATGGATGTTAATTTCTGGTTKCATATTGATTGGTTTATTATTTTKGAGTGATGCATATTTTATATGAATGAATTGTGGAATTGGATTGAGAATATTGGAAGGCCCCAAGCTTAGTCTCTGGTGGATAACGTGTGTATGAATATTGGACGGCCCCAGGCTTAGTCTCTGGTGGATAACGTGTGTGTGAATATTGGACGGCCTCAGGCATAGTCTTTGGTGGATAATGTGTGTATAAGCATTGGAAGTCCCCAGGCGTAGTCTCTGGTGGATAATGTGGTTAGAGCTCAGTGGATTGTGAAAGTGAAAGCTATTAATTAATTATGTGGCATATGTTGTTTATTTATCCTACTCAACCTTGTGGTTGACCGTGTATTCGTGAACACCTGTGATGAACCATAAATGGGGAGCAGATTGATTGACAGGTTTTGAGTTAGAGGACTTGGGAGCTTACGGGATGTAAGACATGAGAAGTTGGACCATAGTTGTTGTTTAGATCACTTAGTCAACTGGAACTTTTTTTTTTTATGTATTTTATTTATTTCCACTGCGCAGTAATTGTAATATTAAAAGTTTAAAATTAATCAGATTTATATAAAGTACTTTGTTTTGATTTACTTTGTTATTCACTACCTCGGTCATTCTGAGATGGTAACAGTCTCATTTATCTAGGAAGGCCTAGTCAAGGCTCTTGGATAAATGAGGGTGTTACATTGATGATTTCCGTTGACGCGGGTTTGGCAGGGGCTGAGTCATCGTCGTTTTGTAGTCTTAGCTGCCACACACTTTAGTTTGTTGTCACAGTGGATTCTGGTTGTTTTGTATTTGATACACTTTTCAGTTGTAATAGTTAGACCTTTAAACTTTATAACTGTTTCATTATGGTTTCTATGATGTTCACTACCTTGGACAACCGAGATGGTAGCGCTCTTATATGTTAGGGTGACCTTAGTAAGGCACATTGGTATATGGGGGTGTTACAAGTAGTCCTTTATCAAGTCCGGTTATCCTCTCACGCATCCCGAGGTTCTCGTACGGGTCCCACAATAACCGGGTATTACATACTTGCAAAACGATTGACCCAAAAGAGATGAGATACCGATGAACAAAAGCCAAATCCTTGCTTGGTGTTTGATTAGAGTGATTAGGGAGTGATTTAGGTTTGTGAAAATGTTTATGAACTGTTAAACACGACTGAATGCGTAATATATACTCCTTAATCATTCTAATTAAAACCGCCCACAGACCGGACATTCGGTCGAGTGCCCATGTACTCGACCGAGTACAGGCTATTCGACCGAGTATCACACTAACTCGGTCGAGTGCAGACTATTCGACCGAGTATGCCACTACCAGAAAAGAGGAGTATTACAACCATATTTATAAAGAGGCAAATGCTTGTGCGGATTAGCTAGCTAACGGGGGTGTTGTTCAGTCTCAGCAAGTGATAATTTGGGAGACAAATGATATACCGAATCAATTTTTCCGTCTGCTGCAGCAAGACGTGGGTGGTGTGTCATGGCGTAGAGTTGTTCCATTTAATGCTATTTAGTTTGTTTTATGTTTTTCTCGTTAACGTTTTGGGTTAATCCCGCTCCGTTATAACCAAAAAAAAAAAATAGAAGACCTAACTATTTTGAATTTAACGCAAGACTATAATAAAGTGCCATAAAACTTCCAAAGTCCCAAACACCCATTAGGCCGTTATCCCCAAAAATAAGACATCCAAATTGTGTTTTAGAGGGTGGATTAAACAAAATTAATCTCTTAACTTGGAGTGTTGTTGAATCGTCAAAAATAATACTCCGTACACCCTTTGTTTGGTTGTTCAGTGTCGATTTCCTCTTCTTACACACACAGAATGGCTGCCAACTTCTGGACCTCCACGCATTAGTAATATTTCTTATCAATCATTAATCTTCCTTTTATCCCTCTAATTTTGTTTGTTAATCATCATGATTTTCTTTTTGTTTTCTTATGGTTGTGATTTATATTGGATAATTAATTTGTTGCAGCAAACACTTGTTGGATCAAGAAGAGGTAGATGTTGTTCAGCAACTTGATAGAGAAAGAGGGGTCACACTTGATGATTTCAAGCTCATCAAGTTGCACATGTCTAATTGTATCTTCTTAATCCAACCCTTCTTCTGTTTTGATTGTCTTATCTTATTTCTGTTCAATTATGCCCTTTTTTTGCTCTAAAACATTGCAATTTTTTGATTTTCAGTGTGATATTGTATGTTTAGTTGTATCTTCCTAAATCTAATCTTCCCTTTTTTTGTTGAGAAAGATTGTTGCATTTCACATGTCTAATTGTATACTCTTGATCTTCCCTTGCCTTGTTTTATCTTGTTGTGTCCAAGTATGCCGTTTTTGATGAGAAAAGGTTTCAAATTTAAGCTTGGTAAGATTTCTTATATGGGCATTTGTTGATTGTTCTATTGTGGGCGCAATTTTAAATTGCGTATATGCTTTTGTGAAACTAAGAAGATAGGGGATAAATGGCGGGCGTATCCAATTTTCCGATGAATCTTGCTATTATAAGGAAAAGGGTTGCTATAGATATATGACATTGTTTGTAGAGTTCTCAATTGTCGACATTAGTGTAGTCAAAACATGGTATTTGGGTAGTTCCTAATAAAGGATGAAAATTGCAATGTAAGTAATAATTGTATTATACACAACATATGTTGCTGTAACTGTGTATGTACCTTTTTTTCTCATCTCTATAACTGTACCTTAGAATGGATTTAAGCTTAGTAATGAAGTCTCCTACGGGTTTTGTTTATGGGAGTTGAGTTCAACGTGATAAATTTGTTCCTAGTGGATCTATTGATAACCACCAAAGCCCATGTCAAGGATAGTTTGCATGATTTTAGAATTGATGTTTAGGCTTTAAATGGTGGGACTTTGGTATAGGAAGAGCCTTAAAGCGGTAAATGATTTCTTCATGTGTACATGCACTATTGTGTATCAGTGTCCTCGTGTGCTCAGAGAAGGAGGAATGGCAGTCTCTTAGTATTGTCAACTGCTGAAACTCGATCAAGGATCATTCATCTTATTAATTGTTTGGTTTCCTTTCTTGTGAATGAATTGCTATATCTCTGCGAAAAATGAGCAAGATTGAAAAAATCTTGGTAACTCTTTCTCTGCTATAGGAGGACTAAAGAGAGCAGATAACTAATTGTACTCACTGGCATGAGCCTCTTTTGTTTTCGCATAGTTATTGATTGTGGATCAGCCCTTTTTTTCCCTCTCTTTTTTGCGTAAGTAGGTAGAGGATGGGCGGATTGCTATTAAATAGAGGAGATTCATTTGATTCTGAAATAAATGTTTACAACGTGTATATTATCTGGAATAAATATCTGTTTTTTGTCTCACTCTTTTAAATATCTGTTTTTTGTCTCACTCTTTATGCATAAAGGTTAATTTTGTTTATCTTTTGTTGTGTAGTTTATCACATACTCCGTATAGGGAAAAGGATAATAATCTAGTCCTTGACTCCTTTCACTTTATTGCCTTGCCCATCTTGGCGATATATATTTTGTGTTTATGCAAGGTCCTACTTTGAAAGTTTGAACTGGTTGGTTTATTCTTTCATTATAAATTTTGAAAAAGGAGTTGTTTTAAATGAAAATTCTGCTGTTATCTGTAAACTGTGACATAGTTTGTGCATTCCCAACTGATTACTTCTTAATTTTACTTGGCATTGTCCTGCGTGCAGATATTACAAAATTGGCCCAACATGTTAAAGTGAGGCAAAGGTAAGGAGCTTATCTTTCCCCTAGTATATTTCTGTTCTTTGAGCTAATTCATGTTTGCACATTTACTCATGCACATGCGCATATCTATTAGTTGTATGTTAAGTGTAAACTATGTGCGTCTTTTAAGTTATGCGGTGAAAAAATATCTGTGAGTCCTATAATAATTGTTTTAATAGTACATTTCCTCCAGATTACACATACTCGAGGCTACTGGAAGAGTTTCCTGTGTTCAACTGGTGGATTTTTTCACAAAAGTATTGGATGTAGGATTTGTTAGGGTAATTATGCTTTAGTAAATTATATATGTTAATTTTATTGGTATTTGGTGAACTTTTCGTGTATCTTGCCCGTAAGAACATATTTTGATGTCGTTACTGGTCTTCCAGCTGTTTTTTGGTAATACGGTATAAACTGACCATAGTGTACCATTTAATCAAATATAGTCAAAATTTGACGGGCCTCACTTTTAGCCGTTTTTTCATGTATCAGCTAGTTATTCTACACGGTTTATATAGTTCTAATGCATGTAAAAATCGTTGATATTTAATTGTCCGCTGATTCCAATCCAACATTACTTTTGTGTAGTATAGATATCTTCTTGAATACTTTAATTTCCTCTTTAATCTTTCTTGTATGATTAATCCACTATTGTTCTTTCTTGCAGGGTTGTTGCTACCGCCATAACGTACATGAGACGCGTTTATACAAGGTATCATCATGATACACATGAACAGTTTCACTTAGTAAATATGTACAAATTTTTGTACGCTTGAAACCATCTTTTAATTTAAATCCCAGCTTCTAAGCTGACAACTATGTTGGCAATGCGCCCCTGTTTATGTTTTCTTTTTAAAGTTGCATTTTTGGCTTCGAAGTTTAACTGACACTTTTTTCGCCTCTGGTGTACCTTTATTATTCTCTTGGTTGAATATATGCCAGTGTGTTATGTTGTCCTGTGACTGCAGTTGTGACAGGACATTGGTCTATTTTCTATTCTGTTTTGCAGTAGAAGCTTGACAGAATATGATCCACGTCTAGTTGCGCCAACTTGCTTGTACTTGGCTGCAAAAGCAGAAGAAAGCACTGTACAGGCTAGACTTTTGGTGTTTTACATCAAAAAAATGTGTAATAACTGATACTTGATCCTGCTGTTTCTTCTTGTATATCCATTGGTGATTTGGGCATGGGTTGACAAACTATGTCTTTGAATTTTGCAGATCCAGAAGATATAAGATACCGCTTTGAGATAAAAGACATTCTTGAAATGGAAATGAAAATTCTTGAAGCGCTGAACTATTATTTAGTCGTATTTCATCCTTACCGCTCATTGACTCAGTAAGTAATTCCTTGAGTGCAAATGCTGCTCTTTTTATTTATCCTTTTTTTGTATTTTTTCTTATATGCTTTTAATGGCTATGAGTTTGTGATTTTAGTATCTTTTCAAGGTAGTAGTCCTAGTACTATTTTTGTTTAGAATAGGGAACTGAGAATTTCTGATTGCAGCGTAATCCATCTAGTAATAAAGATACTTTTGTACTACCTATTTGGTAAATAGGCTTAACACATTTTTTGTATGTTCTTTAATGTCAATCATTAGACACTATTGTCTTCAAAGTTTTCTCTTATGGTGGGGATGGGTATTTTGGGTCGGATGTACGTTGTCTTACCCTACCCATGTGTTGTAAAAGTTTAAGAGGCTCTATGCAGACTATTAATGTCAATCATGTTGGGGTAATAAGTTTACTCTTTATTCCGACTGTGTTTACACTTTACTTTATAATCCTTATTTGTTCCTGATCAAGACGTTTAATTTCATGTTATCTTTGTATGATTAATTCTTATGAAAGCCTGTTTGTTCACTGTGCAGATTTCTCGGGGATGCAGGCATGATGGACTTAATGCAGGTCACATGGTAAGACCAGGGAAACAAAAGTGCTGGTCAATTCTAAGTAGGCTAGTTATGGCCCTCTAAAGTCACTCATACATCGCATATGCTAATCAAGATTAAGTAAAAAAGAAGAGTGCCAACAATGAAAAATAACTGCGAAGTTCAATCTTTATGCTGCATTAAATTTGTTCTTTACACCTTTAGACATTGTAAGAGTTTGCGTGGAGTTTATAACAGATATAATGACATTACAAAATTTCCAAATTTTTTTTTGTAATGATTCACCAAATCTGAAAATTCTATATTGGAGAAGTCAATTAACAGTAGCCGTTTCTGATAAACCTTTGAAAATTTGAATGGTACAGGGGTATTGTAAATGACACATACAAGATGGATCTCATTCTTATTCACCCCCCGCATTTGATAGCATTGGCTTGCATATATATAGCTAGTGTGTCGAAGGAGAAGGACAGCATTGCATGGTTTGAAGAACTTCGGGTTGACATGAACATGGTAAATCTTCACCACCAGCCTTTTTAAATATTAGATTGGACCATGTTACTTGGACCCAAATATGAGTGTCGGACACAGGTACATTTCCAAGTGTGAGGACTCGAATAACTGAACTTTTTAGACATATGAGTACTTTGTCCTATTTTTAAAGTGATGTTTGCAGAATAAGGCTAAAACATCAAAATATCCTACTAAATGCTTCGTTCACTGTCTCTTTCTCTACATTTAGTATGTGGTTCCCTTTGTGGCTCTTCTAGAAGAAGTATTGGATTGGTAAGGAAAATAAACATTATGAAAATTGAATTGCATTGTGACTTTACACGGTAGATTCCCTGAATATCTTTTTCCTTACCCCTTCGAGGTTGGTGGAATACAAAGTAAGGAGAATTTTGTGCTTGAACATGCGACTGGGATGTTTATGGTGGCTGAACTTTGAAGAGCATATTCTTGCAGAATTCAACGGTTAAAAGCTCTATAAGATAGTGGACGTACTTAAAAGTTTAACTAACCAGACCAAAAGTGATAACTGACAACACTGTATAATGACCAAAGTATAGGGAATGCATCTCTTATCTTGGTGTTAAAGATCTTATTTGCTTTGAAGTCGAGTTGTGAACGAAGTATTTAAGCACCAACTCTTTGGTCTCTTAGTTTTATTTTTCCGGTTTCCATCAAGACATTGTGACAGCATAAGACTATTTTCGAGGCGGTATTTCGAGCCGACCTTGCGAACCACTCTTTTAGGCTGTTTCATCCGGTAGTTTAAATCTATTGCCACTGGAGTCTTGTCAAAATCTTGTATAATGATTTGCAGGTGAAGAACATATCGATGGAGATACTAGATTTTTACGACGGCATGAGAAATAACATTGAAGAAAGGATCAATGTTGCATTCAGCAAGCTTCCCTTGAGATGTTAATTGTTTGATGCTGTAATAATTATTGCCATGTACTGTGATAGAAAACCTATTTAACTGTAAGATGAATCATGTACACTAATATTTACAGATTAGTGGTTTCTGTGGGAACATATATTCATTTATTGGCTGCTCAATTGCTGGAACCCTGCAGATGAACTGCAAGCATTGTACAAAACAAATATCAAATATTATTAAAGATTAATTTTATGACGGCACTTGGGCAATTATCATGTTCGATTTTTTTGTATCGCAAATTAATTAGCTTGATTGTGTTTATAAATGCACTTATTTCACTCATAAGTCATATCCAATGATCTCCTTTCATGAGTATGTTTGGTGTAAGCTAGACTCATGCCATAGATCTCACTTTAATCATATACAACATACAACGTTACATGAAATGATTATTAATCTGGATCTAGTTTTATACATCCATAACTACTAACCAAATTCATAATTTTATTATTAATCTGGATCTAGTTTTATACATCCATAACTACTAACCAAATTCATAATTTGATTACAACACCGTATAAATTGTCAAAAAGAAAAAAAAAAAAAAAAAAAAAAAAAGCCGACTTATATATATTTTTAAAATATTATGAAGATCTTGAACCTTTCACATATCAATCTGCCATTAACGAATAGTCTAACTTAATTATTTTTGTAATGTACAAATAGCCGGACATAATTACAATTAATTAATTTTGTTTCACTGACAAGGCTTACTTAATAAAAGTTAGTAAATGAGCTATTGGTTGGTGGAGTATTGACCAGCATTTCATAATTAAGCCGGCTTCCAAATTGACATCAACTTGGAAGAGTTGCACTATTTTTATTCATTTGTGTCACATAGACACATACTATCTCACCATATTTCATATTCCTAGCCCCCTACCTTATAAATTCCTCACAATTTAACCAATTTTTGCATACGAACCCACCTTAATTTCACATATTATCTTTGTACTCCTTTTTTTTCCTGCATCAAATTTCTCCTCCACATAATTATTTTCACATTTTCTCTAGATCTTATGATTTGTCTTTTATTTATATAATTATAATTATATTCTCACTTGGGTATTTGTTTTTTCTTCAGCTCTTTTCAGAACAAATCAATCTGGGTGATTTAAATTTTAGACTATTTCGCTTGATTTCTTATTGATTTACCCTTTTCTCAATTAAATTTCATGTGGGTATTGATTTGATTTTGTTTTTAATCGCTTTTTGTCATCTGGGTATCTTTTATTTTGTTGGGATTGATTAGGGTGTAATATAAAGTGAAAAGTCGATTTTATTATTATTATTATTATTAATATTATTATTATTATTATTATTATTAATATTAATATTATTATTATTATTATTATTATTATTATTATTATTATTATTATTATTATTATTATTTTTAAATTGTGAAAATTGTGAGTTGGGGTTTGAGTAGAGTGTTTGTATGTCAATGGGTGCTTTAGATGACTGTCATTATGATGTTGAGTTTGAAAATACAATGAACATGGGTTGTATTCATTTGGGTGGTGAACAACAAGTTGAAACTACACAAATTGAGGATGCTGTCAGGGTCCTTTTGCAAGGGTTAGATGAAGATGTCAATAGGGAAGGCATCATTAAGACTCCCCTTCGTGTCGCCAAAGCTCTTCATTATGCTACTCGAGGTGATTTGATTTGCACCCCTCTTGTTATTCAGTTAGTCTTATGTAAAACCGTCTTTTAAGCTTTTGCATCTTATTTAGTGACACCGATAAATAAAGCGCATAAGCGATATAAGGTTGTTGTATGCCGTATACAAGTCCTAACTAACTAATGTGATGTGCTGTAACTAATCAATTAGAATTGTATATTTAAGTTACAGTTTGTTGTGGAATAATAAGGTGTTATGATGTGGTGTCAATGGCTTATCTTTCAGTAACTAATTAACTATATTAAAGTTGATGAATGATGAGATGTTTCTCTTGTAACTGTTGATTGTGTTAAACATGGTTGGTTGGTTGGTATGTTAGTGTCGGTACCCTTTGTTAATGTTTTAAAAGACCAAAACTTGTGGATTTCAAGTAATGTTGGTGGCTTTTAGTTGTTGATGTTGCATCAATTATGCTTAATTTGCTTGTGAAGCAATGGATCAAGTGGAAAAAAAGATGCATATTATTCCTGAAGATTAAATGCTATGTGTAACAGTTATTATGGAGAGAGCATTTTTCGTGGTAGTTACCAAGGATGACTAACCTAACTATAGATTGAAAAACTCCACCATTACAAAAATGTCTACAGTATCGTCATTCTTAAACCATTGTTTTTCCCTCTTTGGGAACTAGTAGAGAGATTGTTACCGGGTGAGCTATTAAGTTATTTGCCATAAAGGAGTAATAACTCACTCAAAAAGGACTGACAAGTACCCTTATGTGTTATGTTCCATGGTAGAAAGAATTATTATAGCATGGTAGCAACATTTTCTCAAGGGGGCAGATCATTCGGGGTTTCTTCCCATCTTATATGTGATCGATATCTAGTTATGTCATCATGCTTGTATTTGTTTCCAGCCTTCCGGGGATGAACTCAAGTACTCAACAGCAATTAATATCTCAATCTCAAGAATAAAAGGAAATTTCTGACTGCAATCATTCTTTAGTGTCCTATCCAATATAGTATGTTGTTTTTGTGTATTGTAGAACAATTTGATTTTGCTTCTTGGTCTCGCAAGTTATACGGGGTTTGATTGAGATGTTTGTAGGCTTGCTTTTTTAGAGAGTAAATTTTAAAATATTTTGTACACTAGTATGGATTAAGTTGCCTTCCCGGTACGAATACACAATTTGCTCTCAATATAAATCCGGTACGCTGGAGGTATTACAATAAACATTATACGCAAATTCATAATGTTAGTATGCTTGCAAATTTTGAGAGAATAAATTATAAAATAATAACGTATGCTTGCAAATTTTGAGAGAATAAATTATAAAATAATATTTAGACACGTAGCTCTAATTATAGAAAATCATAATCTCTCCATAAAGGCTTTTGACAAACCCTTTAAAAAGAAAAATAACTGAATGTCTACATATGAAACATAACGTCATGTTAGTTTTATACTTTTATTGACCAGGGTTTCTGAATGTTTAGGTTACAAGCAGAATGTAAAAGACATTGTCCAAGGTGCTCTATTTCCTGAAGCAGGCTTAGATAATAATCAGGTTGTTGGACATGCTGGAGGAGCTGGAGGTCTTGTCATTGTACGCGATCTTGACCTCTTTTCGTATTGTGAGTCATGCTTACTGCCATTCCAGGTGAAATGTCACGTGGGCTATGTTCCATCTGGGAAACGGGTGGTGGGCCTTAGCAAACTCTCTCGAGTTGCTGATGTGTTTGCCAAGCGGCTTCAGGACCCACAGAGGCTAGCCCATGAAGTGTGTTCAGCATTGCACAATTCCATCAAGCCAGCTGGTGTTGCTGTTGTTCTGCAGTGTTATCACATTCACTTCCCAACTTTAGAATCTTTGTTCCTTGACACACGCCCTGAAGGGTTGATAAAGGTGTCGGTATCTTCAGGCTCCGGTGTGTTTGAAGATTATGATACTGATATTTGGAGTGAGTTTCTTAGTTTGTTAAAATTCAGGAAACCCCGAGAGAGGAACGTTGAAAATGGCTGGTGTCCATCCCTGGCCTCATCCATCAATAAATTATCACCCAGTGTGAGACCCATCAATCCTGGAATGGTTAGTGCAGTCACTTCAATTCTCAGATCCTTGGGTGAGGACCCATCAAGGAACGAACTTGTCGGTACTCCTACGCGGTTCGTAAGATGGCTAATGAACTTCCAAAACTGTAATATGGAGATGAAGCTGAATGGCTTTGTTTCTAATAAGTCGGAAACTCCAAACAAGAAGATCCAATCCGAGCCGAACATCCCATTTTGGTCCCAGTGTGAACACCACTTACTTCCTTTTCATGGGGTAGTCCATGTAGGATATTTCTCTTCTGAAGAAAAAAGTCAAACTCTGAAGTCCATTTTGCAGTCAATTGTGCACTTTTATGGGTTCAAGCTTCAAGTACAGGAGAGGCTAACCAGGCAGATAGCCGAGACCATGGCTCCTATGCTTGGTGGAGACATAATAGTGGTAGCTGAAGCAAGCCATACATGCATGATTTCTCGGGGTATTGAGAAGTTTGGGAGTAGCACAGCTACTGTCGCTGTACTTGGTCGTTTTACAACAGATGCTGGAGCACGAGCATCGTTCTTGGACAGCCTTCCAAGTTCTAACGATTCCCATAGGTGACATTATAGCTTTCAGTTTTTGTTGTAACCTTTTTGTAGGGCGTTTTAAGCCGCCGTTGTTGTCATGTTCCTCGGGTCTCCAATCGCTCTTTCCGCAGGTCGGAAGATCCCAACATGATTCAGAAAAAAAGATTGATTTTTACTCCCCATATTGTATACTTGTATCAGTGTGCCCTTCTGAAGTTGCTTCCTTAGGGTATGTTTTTTTGAGTATTACTTATTCAACCATTGAAGTTTCTACAGAATAAGTTGAAATTTGAATTCCAATGTGTAGATTCAGACTCAATCGTCAATTGAAAGAAATTTGAGCAGCTTGCCAAGCTTTTCTGCTGGTTCTGGCAACAAATACTGAAATGAATGCTAGCATAGTTATTTTCATACCCTAAAAAAAAAATCTCAAAATCTGTTACTTTTGAGATTAATCTGAACCTGTGTTATTAGAACATTTTTTCCAACGTTTGCCCTAAAACCTTGATAACACATAGCTGTTCTGCTCCCATTAATACGGTAATTTATATATTGGGATATCCAGATACAAATATTAAATATACAATATCATTTACAGAAGGCCAAAGAAAAATCCTGGCTCAATTTTATTATCGTAAAAGTAGCCAACCAATACAAATCACGTTATATGACTCAAACATCAACATCAGCAGATGAAGTACAAAATCAGTAAATATTTAACCATATTTACGGTCCGGGTCAATTAAGAAGATACCAACTAAAACCAGTGTACAGAGCTACGTGTTATACATACACTGATACACAATATCACAACTCGGTAAAGGCTGACTGATAATGCCATGATAAAGTTTCATAGACAACTCCACAGCGAGATCGAGCTCAATCATCTAGCCACAAGTGTCTAACTTTGTGCCATTTTACCGCCGATTTAGGATGTCGCTTTTCCGGGGATGGAGATCGAGATTTGAAACCAGCAGATTTGAGGGGTGGAGTTGGTGAAGATGTTGACCGGGAATCCAAGGACGCAGAAAAAGCAGGTTTAGTAGCATGTTCAGCTTCCCAACTCTGTAATTCTTCATTCTCTGACATCGACTGTGACGGGAAATTAGATGTAACTTCAAGTTTCTGATTCTCCTCTTCTAATTTTGGATTCTCTTGTTCTCGACTCTCGTGCAAAGTTGTAGATTCGGATTCTTTATACTCGTATTCTTGGTGATTAACCGGGGACTTGGAGGATAAAGTTTGAGGGGATTTGACCTGAGGTTTTTGATTTTGAGAATAATTTATAGCAGATTTTGCGTCTGAATATGAATGTGAAGGAAATGTCACAAGATGGTCATGAGACTCGTAAGGAGAGCTTATCCTAGATTTAGCAGATTCAGGAACTAGAAAATTGTGGTTATGAGACTGATGCATCGGAAACACAATACAAGCGATTCCAAGAAGCATTGCAAGGAACATGAAAGTAAAGATCCAGGATAAGGAGACCTGCACAGAAGAAGCACGCCAATCCCTATAGGACATCAATTTTTGTACACCGAGTCTTATAAGAGAGATGGTGAGACTAGGGAGTAGGGATGACAATGGATCGGGTTGGATTGGGTTTTGCAAGATCCAAACCCGATCCACTTGCTTATTGGATCACCGATCCACATCCAAACCCGTACCGATCCATATCCAAACCCGATGCATATCCTCAAGTATCCGTTATTATGCGGGTATTAGGTATCTTACGCTAACACTACACAATTTTTTGTTATTTGAAAAAAGACGGTAAATAAATATAAGAAACAGTTTGAAGATAAATCAACACCACCAAATATCAAAAGACCCTTTATTTACACAAGGAAGCCTGCAAAGAAGGGAATGATAACTAGGGCAATAAATATGAATCTTTGTTCGTAAAGATTCATAATGCCAAAGCACTACAACCTGAACACCCGTAAAATCCAATGATGTAAAATTGGTCAGTAATGACTAATGAGGAGCAGCTTGTATATCCTACCCTTTTAGGGGAGTTCATATCAACTGATGATGAGATGTCAAAGCAAAGAGGCTCATGTTTAGAAGGTCAAATTTGTAAGAGCGCGCTACTCCAACACGATCTCAGCATTGATACTGATACTATTAGGAAGAGTATATCTTACACTACATGTTAAACTACGCGTAATCAAAGGACTTTGCAGAATTTGAGATTTGACTCATAATAATGCATGATTATCAGAAACATGAATTTCAACCAACATTGAAGTCAGAGATAAAGCAAAGAAATGAAAGACAACATGCTGGAAGACAAGTGCAAAAGTGCAAAAAAACAAACCTCATATTTAAACCTCTCAATGGAGAACTTACTCCTATCCACCCACTCTCTGGACTCTCTGCAAGGCATATGTTTGTCAGCGTGTTCCAAAGCGTAACTTATCATATCAACAATCGTCAACTCAGTAAGTGGATCAGAGTTATCTGCAAATACTGTGATTTTTAGTAACCTCATAGACATAATGGTTAGAAAAAAAAGGCCATTCACTCACTGCCATTACCTGGGATATCAAATATCTGTTTAGCTGGGGGCACACCCAACTTCTCTCCCAGGTAAACACGGACACGTGCCCGGTCCCCCAAAGAAAGTAAATCACCGTGTGTAACCACAATAACAGGCTTATCATCTGCAATTCATAAATCCAATAACTAATGGTTAACTTCAAAATTTATGATCACTCAAAACCTGTAAGCTAAAAAACCAAATCTAGAATTCAAGACATAGTACTGCTACCAAACACGTATACAGCTAGGCAAACAGCAATCTTCATGGAATCAACTCTTGAACGACATTGTAGAACACTATTAGTATGACGTGTTCTAATACGAGTTTCATGTAACAAAGATATACAAATGTATGACATTTAACTCTTGGTTGAGGTTGGGACCGGGGAGCAACTGTAGCACTATTAAAACAGTAATAGTATGACCTTCAGTACCTTTAAATGATATATATGGGCAGCTGAAAGTCTTTGTCACCAATTCCATGTACCTTCTGGCCTCTTCCTTGTGGCTATTCATAGCTCTGAGAACAGATAACCCATTAACAACAAATACGACAAAGTTGACCTTTTTTATCTCCTTGGAAGGAGTACCACTTTGTTGAGCTTTGCATTTCAGAGACCTCTTCAGCCTTGGACTATCTGAATCCCTGCACCAAATCATAAAAGTCAAGCTTTGTTATAAAGCTCAACCACAATCAGCATAGGCAGACTGTTGCTTAGACTCTATATTACGTGGCGTACCCTTTTCAACACTCTACAAATGGACGTGTATTGACACTCTGACACTTCAACTTAAGCCAAAAACTTGAGGAATTTGACCAAAGTAGCTAAGTCTTAACACTAGAACTCTAGAAGACGCATTTGTGTCGGAATCTTTAAACTGCGTCGAATTAACATAGAAGCCAAAACTATATCAATTTTGCATACCTGACAACTAGCTCTCCATGACGTACCCCTTTCATCATCCAAAGCTGGAGCATTAAATCATCCTCAACAAAATCTTCAGAGAAGCTACGGGTGTCAAACAAACAAAATGATGGCGAACTTCTGGGAATCATATACTCCTGAAGGAAGAAGGTCCCTTCTTCAGTGTAGGAATTATCTAGCACAGAGAAAAAGTTAATTATTTTAGAGGACTGGTAACAGGGTTACATATGCGGAATTCAACTGCGCGTTTACGCCACAAAGAGAGAGTGTGAAGTATAATTACATGTAACTTGAGCTCTTTCCGATGCAAATTTGTCATGTTCAAATACTCTTGATATTCTGTTAACCAAACTGCTTTTACCCGATCCTTTAGGACCCACCAACAAGAGTGTCGTAGTTTTTGGTAGGACATAATCTTGTAGCTTCGTATTACCAGCACTGCTGATCCATGCACCAGGACTATAGCTGCAAAAATGCGGTCAAATTTAGGTTGCAGCCAATGTTCAAAACCCACAATGGAACAAATTGTCTCACTCAGTAATGTGTCACGGAAATACAAGTATGCACTTCTGCAATGACAGTACTCCAGTGCCTCAAATGCTTCCACCAATGGTGAAGTAAAGAGGGTCGGATCTATACGACCTTACAAGGCCCTTAATTCAAGGTGAAAAGAGTAAGTGCGACATTTTTTTTCGGTAAGGAAAAGTTCATGACATGATCAAGTACTCAAGTGAGAGTTTTTCAACCAATGTGGTGCAAAGGAGAAAATGACTGAACTATTGTAAAGTAAACGCCAAATATAGATAATTAAAACTTTGGCCATCTAAGAGTGCAATCTCCTCAGACTAAATCGCAATTACTGCAAGTCTACAACTACTGGAAATAATGTGAGGAATGCACTGGGGCAGCCCGGTGCACGATGGCGTCCCCGTTGGGCAAGGGTCCGGGGAAGGATCCCACCACAAGGGTCACAAAGCAACGGTCACAAAGCAACACCTTAACTGGTGCGCCAAGGCTCCCCTTCAGACTGGGGCAGCATATGACCATAAAAAATAAACATTTCCTTCAACACAAAGCACAAGGTAATAAAAACCAAAAATCAATTAATTTGTAATCGGGACTTCGGATCATAAATTAAAACAATGTTGGGGCACATTAAACAAGACAAGAAGATGAGAATGAAACATCACTTACCACATTGAAGCAAAGATTACATGAAACAAAAGAGAAAGGCTAGTATATAAACCTCAAGATTTTGTTCTTAGCTTGATAAATGCACTCTTTTCTAGTCCATAGTTCATCATAATTCCTCATAATCTCATTGTAAGAAATCTTCCTTCTTCTCAAAGTACCATCAAATTCCACAGGGTTTCGATGAATCCCATGACTCAATTCATCAAATCCTCTGTAAAGATATCCAGATGATCCACCCAATGATTCACTTTCATCTCTGCACAATTACGGAATGCCGAAACATAAATAACTACCATATTTATTACCTCCGTCTCAGTCGGCTATTTCACCCTTTTTTATTTTCCGTGAGGGTTATTTTAATCAAAAGTAAACAAATGAGCAGCACGGATGGAGTAATAAAAATTACTTCAATCACTTAAACACCCAGCTTTAAGGCAAGACCAATTAACACTAAGAAGTCCTAAAGGTGAGTTGTCAAATGTATACCATGAAAGCTCGCACCCTAGTTTTTCTAAGCATTTGAATTCACTGATGAAAAAGGGGTTTCACACCTGTAAATAGAAAAAAGGGGTTTCACACCTGTAAATAGAAGAAGTATATGAAGAGATTTCTGAGTAATCATCATCATTGTCCAAGGTTGAAGATTCATCTTCTGCAAAATCCAAACATGGAAATTAGATGAACATGAAATAATAACTACTCCCTCCGTCACAGATATTTGTTTACCTTTGGTTTTGAGGGGACCAATTATTGGATGACAAGTGGATCAAATTGAGCGCGGAGAATCAAATTGCCCATCAGAGGGATTCTCAAAATAGAAAGGTAAACAATTGACGGAGACACCCAAAACGGAATAGGTAAACAAATGAGCGGGGCGAAGGGTGTAATTAACTAGCAAGATTAGAACTTTATACGTATTTACATGAAAAAGTTGAAAACTTTAATAAAAATACAGATTGAACAAGCAATATGAAGATGAGATAATGTCTAAGTAAGCCGCAAGATTAAAAGTTTTGACATAATTAGATGAAAAGTTGAAAAGTTTAATGAAAATAAAGATTAGAAGAAAAAGAAAAATTACCAGAAGCAAAAGAGTGAAGATGATCACCACCCATTGAAAGTAAGATTGGTTGATGCAAGACAAGAAGGGTAGATGAAATTTGTTGACCTTTATAAAAGTTATATAATTTATTTTTATTTGAGCATATATTCTTTAAAATTATTAGTAGCCATGTGAAGAAAATATGAAAATAATAGTGAGAGCAATAGAAATGATAATAAATGAAGGGGATACGAGTAGGAAGGAGAAATGGTAAGCGGTTGGAAGTTGGCAGTGTCCGTCCGTCCGTCCGTCCGTCCAGAAAATAGATCAGATGATGAGTTTGAGTTTGAGTTTGAGTTTGAGTTTGATGAGCATCATTTTCATGCCTGTTTAGGCTGTTTTCTCACGTGTTCCTATTTTAATATAAATACACAAATAATGTAGAGCCGATCAGTGTTTCAACTTTATTTGGGTGGGAAGAGTCACATAATCAGACCTGATTAGACTTTAATATGCCTGATTAGAGCGATTTGGCTATATCATCATCAGAGTATTATATTTAAAGACTTGTACTTTGAATATTCAAATATTTATATCCAAGATTTAGGCCTATTGTCAGAGAATTGATGAGCTAGGCTAAAAATAAATCAATCTGTGGAAATGATATACACCATTGATTCCTCAACATCTTCATACTTAATGGCTGCAGCGATCACTCTACTTCTAGCAATGCAAGATGCATTGTCCCTTCCAAACATTTACTCATATTTGTAGTTTACTGTTCAGTCATATGTATTGGTCTGTTAGCTTAGCCACTGGTTAGCTTAGCTTGTATCTGTATTGTATTCGCATATTTCTTTATCAATATTGTAGATTTTTCAACTCAGCAAGTCAGCCTCCACAAACCGGGTACATATTTACATTGTTTTCCCTTTTCAACATGGACCGCCTGCAACTCTCCATGTAATACTAACGTCCATCCTCCCAACAAAACATTGCATCATCATCAATTTCTGATATAATTCTGTTCCCTTCTAAAGAGGTAGTCAAGTAATATTATAGTCCATCACCTGGAAACAAAAGCGTGCATTATTTATTAAACTCTGATATGATTCATCCATTAGACTGCCTGAAATGAACACTAATAATTTACAGTATTTTTCATCTATTTTCAGTTTGGGCAGAGCATAAACATCTACAGATTCAAATATTCAATATGGACAGCTTTAGCCCATACTTCTTCCCTTTAATCTCTGTCATAAACCAAATCACGCTCCTTTCGTGAGCACTTATCCCTCTCAGATAACCATTCTAGATCTCATCCAATTCTGGCAACTCCTCTATTTTCAGCAATGACAGTATCCCAACAAAATATCTCGTATCCGGATGTGGAGGCCCAGAGGATTTGTCTTTGCATTTATCTTTAAAACAAAGCGGAAGGAGGTAATCCGTTAGCCTTAAGAGTCCCATCTATCAAAAAATCAAGACATGACCGTTGGCAACTAACCGCCTAACACACACAAGTCAATGTTTTCACAGCAAAAGAAAAAGGGAACATGAGCTCCATCGCCACTTTGGCAAGAAATGTTGCAATGTCAATTGAACATATCAACAAGGCTTGGCTGTATACTTGCTACTATCGTTGACGGTCCTTGCTGAGCAACTAAAGAGTAAAATGTTAAAAATGTGTTCTAACTACTATGGCACAAGTGTTGTTAGAATTCACCTTTACTACATGCAGTCCTATACTCTCGATGTTACCAACTCACGAGACTGCTATTCTCATGCATAGAATGAAAAGTCATACACATGTCAGGTTATCAAGGGTCCGACCAAGATAAACGGTCATTAAATATACCATGGATATTATTGTTATTCACCCATAAAGTAGCAAGTGAAATGCAGTCTCAAAACCTTACATTTTACATATGCTCATTAACACGTCCCAAATTTACTTATCAGCGGGACACAAAACCCACATTTGGCACAACCCATATCAGCCCCAAACCCGCATTTAATCATCTCTATAAACTATTCAATACACATTCATATTTTTACCCCATAACAGCCCCAAACCCGCATTTAATCATCTCTATAAACTATTCAATACACATTCATATTTTTACATTAGATGTTTCACGATCTGTGTCTATGAACAAATCAGAGATGGAACATTCATCTTAGCAGCACAAGCCGCAAGGTCGAGAACCATTGACCGTTGTTATTCATTCAACAAACTTTTTTGGATACATAGGGTATATTGTTCAGTAAAATCATATACCTTCCAACAAGGTTTATCACCAAGTTGTCTTTCCGTCAATGGAGAGCTGGATGACTCACAAGAATCTTATTGGACTCTGTCATTGTACTTAGCAGCTATGCCAATCTTTATTCCAGCTAGTCAGATTTACTAACATTCCGCTGATGAAATCGGCTTAAGACTGAAGAAATTTTGGGGGGCAAATTAGACCTTTTGTAGCACAGTAAAAACCAAGAATTTTGATTTAAAAAGTTCAGAATTATATTTATCACTGTTTCACGAATGGCAGGACTAGCAGCCTCTCGAGCTCCATTTCGCTTCGCCACAACTTATGACAACACGCCAAAAGAAAAGGATACAAAAAGGGTGCATACACAAATAATGTTCTTCTTGAAGGGGAAAGGTGCGTAATATTCCAGAATCATGGCTGATAAACCTCTGGAAGCTGAAGCCCAACACTGGCAGCAGATTTCCCAAGTATCCTTTTCATCTCATCTGATCTATCCACAGCAATGTTGTATGAGAACAGAAGGTCCTGTAGAATCACCACGGAAGTACTATAAAGCATAGGCATCACATAAGGCATCAAAAGCCAAACTTGAACATAGAGTTTATAAATGATTGATTGATGCATTCACAAGGATTCAAGCACGTTTCAGCTAGCAACACTAGTAAAATTATTGAGAGATGGTATTAAATACTCAGTACTCATGAGCTTGGTTTGAAATCCCTTAACATTACACTGCCTCAATCCCTTCACACATGCGCACACAGAAACAAAAAAACACAGGCAATCCAGCTGGGTCAGCAGTGGCAGCTAAGTAAAACGGGAATAAGAGTATCAATAAAAACACAGGTCTTGTTTTTGGCAAAAAACACACATCTACTGATCTACTACATAATCAAAAAAAAATGTTTTCATGTAATTTGTCTGTCAGTTCTTCGAACGTGTTCCCCATCATAATAGGGTATTGACTTTGGAGCGAAAAACTTAATAAAAATGTATTCATGTTATTCTTCTGCCAGTTTTCATGTAATAAGGTTTTCAAATGTAGAATATTGTAGCCCAACAACATTAAACAGTGCACCGAGGGGCTCTCGCGAATTGCGGGGTAAGAGGGTCAGATATACGCAACCCTTGCCCATGTGTTAGCTACCCAAAGTGAAAATTGTATTGAAAATAGCATCGAATGACAAAGTTTAAAGTAAAAAGAAGCATTATCATATTAGCAAGTCATTCTGCTTTGTTCCAACATACTACGGAACTAAAGAATAATGAGTCCTTGGCTCCAAAGTCAATACAAACTCAGGAAAAAATATAATAAAGTGACGGTCATACAGCATACAGGAAACAAAGAATTGCTACTGTGTGCCATTTAGTCACCTTTGAAAAATCATTCATCTATCAGCAAAAATTTTAAGTTTGGATGGAAAACATAGACAAGTAACTGGAGCACAAATGAAATAGTTCAAAATGTTAATTGGGTGTACCTATATGCATTTAAAAGAACAAGTACTTCCACATATCAAGAAAAACATGGGAGTATATCCTCAATCTATGTACATACGTAAAACTTCAAAACAGTTTGATGACAGAATACCTTGTGATGATGAACGCTGTTTAGCATGTAAGTGTAATCATGGGCAAGCTTTAGTTTATTCTGAATAGATGATGGATCGGACAGTTGACTGTTCTTTTTGAACTCTTGCGTGATAAAATTAGTGAAGTTTTTCTTGTAATCTTCTTGTCCAACATGCTTCTTCACAGACTTGAGAAGATACCTATAAACTTTTGCGGCATGCAAAGCTTCTGACCCCATTGGACTTCTCTCTTTCTTATCCAAGTGTTTTTCTTCCCCTACTGAATGACACTAAAAGAAAGAAAGCAATTAAGAGAAGACAGTGATGCATAATTATGAAAGACGGCTAGTCATCTAGAAGACGGTCACTAGTAACCACTTAACAGCTAAAAGTAAAAGGGTTGCTAAAGGTTGTAAGATAGTCACAAATCACATAAGGTTCAATAAATAAAGCCAGTAACTATGAACGACGAAATAGTTACTAACATTATGAAAATGGGGTAACTAGCGGAAAAAGTCATTTCCGACATTAAAAAAGTTACTAAAACCACAATACCTCATTAGAATTTGCATTAATTTATGA
Organism: Silene noctiflora; assembly: GCA_009801015.1. Classification (NCBI taxonomy): domain Eukaryota; kingdom Viridiplantae; phylum Streptophyta; class Magnoliopsida; order Caryophyllales; family Caryophyllaceae; genus Silene; species Silene noctiflora. The sequence continues at coordinate 51,751 of VHZZ01006198.1, read as the reverse complement.
GAAAAGTAGTGAAATAGAAAGGAGGGAATCATCTGGAATGAATTAGATGATCGCCGGGGAAAAGGGAATACATTGGTCTCTTTATAATAGGTAATTGTCCAAATCCCCGAAAACATTTGTGACCATCAAACTTCAGGCAAAAATAATGTCAGTCATCTAATGCAAATACATCAAATGCTACTGCTCGTAAATCCATAATAACTATTAAACCAACAATCCTATCTATTAAACCAACGACCACAGGCTGACGTCTGCCACATGAATTGCTAAGTTTGTTTAATTGTAATTCCAAGAATCAAACGGAGTATACAACAATCAATCAATCAATCAATCTGCCAGTTGATATGTGAATTGCTCATTGATTAAGTTTATTAAAACAATTTAATGTTAATTTTATCATCATCATTATTATATAAAAATATTAACAGCTGAAAAACATCAAATTAAAAATTTCATTACCAGATTCTTTAAATTTGACAATCATTAATTTGCTTACAATTCAATTGAAAAAAAAAATATAATATAATATTTAGAAATTTATAAATACATACTGAGTAGTATATATGGTTTAATTACTTATTAATTATTATTATTTAAATATACGATTAACCAAATTAATTAAAAGTAAAAATCATACCAAATTTGTAAAACTGGTGAGAGTGAGAGGGTTAGAGCCTTAGAGGAGCAGTCGAGATCGGGACAGAGGATCTGCTCTGTTAGAGGAGGACCGGGGGACTTGAGGGTGAGGCGGTCAGGGTAGGGTTTTCATTATGAGTAGTATATTCATTTGTATTTTCATTTGAAAACAATAAATTAGGTAGGGGTGATCACGGCCGGGCCGGGCCGAGTCAAAAAAATTCAACCCAAATGAACGGATCGGGCTGAGCCGGGCCAATTTTTTGGGCCTCTTTGGTTGACCCAAGTCCTAGGTTGCATGAAAACGGACACGGACACGGACACGACACGGACACGGGACACGGCATCAAAAATTTTTTAGGACACGGGACACGGCAAAAAAAACCAATATACATATTAAAATAAAGGGAATTTATAGCCCATTACAACCGACATCTAAACTTTGGTC